>BPLS01000164.1:1500241-1523067 GCA_019656275.1 Rhododendron kiyosumense
TATATATATATATATAGAGAGAGAGAGAGAGAGAGAGAGAGAGAGAGTTGATGGAGTTGTTGAGGGGATTTCCACTACTGGCACAGCAATTCAGAGCTCTGTTCAGGAAAAACCTCATCCTCGCATGGCGGAACAAGCGGTCCACGTTCCTCCAGCTGTTCTCCTCTCTCTTCTTCATCTTCGGCCTCTTCTGCATCCAGAAGTCCCTCAAGGTCCAGTTCGCCTCCACCACCACATACGACGACGTCCACAACCCGAAGCCCCTCGTGTCGCCTCCAATACCGCCGTGCGAGGACAAGTTCTACGTGAAGCTCCCCTGCTTCGACTTCCTATGGAGCGGCAATGACAGCTCCAGAATCGCGTCGATCGTGAGTTCGATTATGGCTAATAATCCTGGCCGGCCTATTCCTTCAGAAAAGGTAACGTTTTTAGGTCATAAAGTTTTGTTTCTGTTTTTTAAGCTTTTGAAATGTATCGTTTTTACTCATACTTATGCAAGCGGCAGGAGAAATCAATATTTGAATAACATAAGGAAAGTGATTTTGCCACTCTTTTTTTTTTAACGCTACTCAGCTGCAAGTATATTTTTGCATCAAAAATATATTTACAGGGAAGTTGCGTTAAAAAAAAAAAAAAAAAGGAGTGGCAGCCTAACATAAATGGGAGATAAGTCCATAGTCATACTAACACCAACTGAATGCCCATAACAATTATAACCCCTTCACTTGCTTTTGGCAAATATTGACCCTGACCTCCCCCCTATGAAAGTGTAAAGGGTGGCTAACTGAGCTAGCCACCAGTTCGCCGAGTGAAAGTTTTATTTGCGAAGCGCACTATAATAGAGAAACACAAATTTGAGCATAAATTAGAGCTGAAGCTTGATTCATGGTTTAATTGTAAGTTTGAGAGAGAATAGATAGTCTAAAAAAAAATTGAGTGACTATTTGAGACTCCTTTAATTTGAGTAATTAACTCGTATGATCAGTGAGTCAATGACTAGGTGAAATTAGGAGATTTTTACTCCAATTTTGGTTCATGTTTGACCCTCTCATGTAACATTCATGTGATGCAAAATGAGACCCACGACAGTCTCCCTTCATGATTTGAGCTGTCCATTCAATTTGTTAGTCTCAATGTGTTTCTCATCCATGCGAGAAATAAGATTGATCGGATATTAGTATCCACTGACAAAGCATAATTGTTACATGAGAAATGAATAGTCAATTTGTCTGGACCATTTCTCCTACGACAAATTCGATTCAATCAAGCCCTTCCCGATGTCAATCAACTTGAACTTTTACTAGGATGATATGCACATCTGAATCGTCAAGTGGGGTCGTGGAGGATTCCGTCTTGCCTCTCATGAGGGTCATATAAGAGAATATTACTTAGAGGATATTCCATAAGAGGATCTTGATGCTCTGATACTAGAGTTTGCGAAGCTTAGTTTATAAATTTTTACTTTGGATGGGCTAAAAGACTTGCCTTTTTTAGATATTCTGTTTTTTTTTTCCCTTACTTTTTTAAGCCTTTGAGGAAGTAAAAAGTAATAGTAGTAGCCCGAAATAAGGATCAATACAAATATCTTTATCATTTCTTTTTTTTTTTGGCCTTCTTTTGGTCCTTATTCAATTTGTTTTAAGTTTCATAGTTTTCAACTAAAGGCTTAAAAATTTTAAAGGAAAAAAATAAGCTTTTTAGGCATCCTGAACTCTGGGTGGAAAAAATATTCTTTAATTTTAAGTTTCTTAATTTTAGCCTTAAATAAGTCAGAATTTTTAGTTGATTTTGAAATTTGCAAGATTATGTGAAAGAGTGTATGCATATAATCATTAACTGTGGTTCTGTGGCTTCAATTTATAGTATTTTATTCTTTTTTTAAAGATTTAAACGTAGAACTCTGCTTGGTATGTTACCTTTAAAAACTCAATAGGACATTAACCTTTCGATTCATCCTACACTTCCATGGAATGTTTTTCTGAAAGTTTTCTTTAACCAATTTTTCCTGTAAATGGCTGAAATTTTGAAACAGTAACATTTATTGTGACTTGTCAGACCTTTTTTTTTTTTGGTTTCACTCAATTTGGGGTAGATTTAGTTCCATTTCATTACGTTCTCCAATGCTAACTTGATATAATGGATAGGTAAAGCCAAATTCTGGCAATGAACAGCATCCAAAGATCATATGTTAGCAATGGTACTTCAACTGTGAAAGTGTTTGATCACACAATGAGAGATTGAGAGACAAAGAGGCCTTACAAGTTTCAATTTTTCAGTTTTCATACAGAAAATTTGCATGGTTGGGCCTAAACCGGCCTATGTTCACGGACAGGAGAAATAATTCTCCATAAAATAGTGACGACAAAGGTGAGAAAAAAATGTCCCCAGAGCCCCTGAAGTTGTACCAACTTCTTCGCCCTTTGATATTTTTCCGAACATAATTTGACCTCATAGATATTCAAACATCTGTTGTTGTCTGCCATTTTGAGAGCTGTCTCCGCTCTGCCATGAACCTTGTCCTAAGTGTCCGAAGTCTCCTACTGATAGGAGAGCTTCCTCTATCAGCTCAATAAGACCCCGAGCTTGTGCCTACCCCACAAGCCCCTCTCACAGCCGACATGATCTAAATGGAAGCAAAGTCCACCGAACCTATTGATTTGGTTCTCATTGGACGCACCCTAACAGCTCCAAAGTCCACAATATCAGAGGATCACTCTTCTATACCTTGTTTGTGCAGGTTATGGCATTTAGAACTAAAAGTGAAGTGGATGACTGGCTTCTCAGCAATCCTATGACCTGCCCTGGAGCTCTCCATTTTACTGAGAGAAATTCTTCGGTGATAACTTATGGTATACAGACTAATTCTACAAGTGTTGAAAAAAGAGGGCAATATGAAGATCCCACATTCAAATTCCAAATTCCTTTACAACTTGCAGCAGAGCGTGAAATTGCAAGGTCTTTCATTAAAGGTATTAGATATATGTAATATGACCATTTTTTTATCCTTGCAAATTTCAATGCGCATTTGAAGTGCTGTGACCTCAATATTTCCTGTTGATTAAACGCATTACTTACTCTGACTCCTTACACCTCAGAACCAAACTTTAGCTGGGTTGTCAGTCTGATGGAATTTGCACACCCTGCTGTGGAAAGTATCCTTGTTGTCGGTTTGGCAGGACCAACCTTTTTCCTTGCGACTGCCATGTTTGGCTTTGTCTTTCAAATTAGTTCGTTGATCACTGAGAAAGAACTCAAACTTCGCCAGGTATTGTTTTGTCTTTCAAGTGTAAGTTTCGTGTCCTCGCAAAACAGTTTTCAGTCGTCTCATGTCGTGTTTCCTCAACAGGCAATGTCTATGATGGGCCTTTATGAGACTGCCTATTGGATCTCGTGGCTCACATGGGAAGGAATTCTCGCTCTTCTTTCGTCAACTCTCACAGTTCTCTTCGGGATGATGTTTCAATTTGATTTTTTCCTGCACAACAGCTTTGGGGTTGTGTTTTTTCTTTTCTTTCTATTCCAACTTAATATGGTAAGCTTCTGTTTACCAATACAAAACTTCAATACATTTATTTTTTCCTAGTCAATGTCCTCTTGTCCTCATAAAGGGAACCTCATTCTTAAGAATTGTGGTGGCTGATCTGTCCTTATGGCTAGATCAGCTATGCCTTCATGTTTTCAGCCTTTATTAGCAAGTCATCGTCATCGACAGTTGTGGGCTTCTCCATATTTATTATTGGTTTTCTTACTCAGGCAAGTGACCCACTTTTGGATTTCGAAGCAAATGTTACTTACCCAGTCAGCATAATGGATCTTTCTTTTTCTTTGCAGGTTGTTACACAAGCTGGATTTCCCTACAGCTCTAGCTTCTCTGGTACCTTCCGGTTTGTCTGGTCTCTGTTCCCACCAAACCTTCTCACCGAAGGTCTTATATTGCTTTCTGCTGCAACTGCCACTCCCAACGATCCTGGAGTCAGTTGGAGCAAAAGAGGAAAATGTGCACCAAACGATACCCAGTGCGTTATGACGCTAGTAAGTCCAACAATTTCAACACAAGTCCCATTCCTGTTTGCATTAATTGTGTGGGCATGAGCATGCCTGTATTTCTCATTCTTGTTCATCACTTTCATCGCCAGCGAAGCTCAATAGTGGTCTTTGCCGTTAACACTTATAATATTTTTTCATGTGTTTGGCAGAATGATATTTATATATGGCTCATATCGACATTCCTTGTGTGGTTTGTTTTGGCAATCTACTTCGACAATATTATCCCAAACTCTGCTGGTGTAAGAAAATCAGTTTTCTACTTCTTAAACCCTGGATACTGGACAGGGAAAGGTGGAAACAAGGTGGCAGGTAACTGAGTTTGTTCAAAAATCCTATTTTCCTTAATTTTCTTGGTTGACTGTTACTCGTGTAACTAATGCTTCTTCTTGTTCTTCTTTAAGAGGGTGGCATTTGTAGTTGCACGAGTTCAGTTCCCCCACCAGAAGATGTTACTCCAGATGATGAGGACGTATATGAAGAGGAAAACACCGTGAAACAAGCAGCAAGTGAAGATGTAGTCGATACGAATATTGCTGTTCAAATACGTGGTCTTGTGAAGATGTATCCCGGTACAACAAAGATTGGTTGTTGTAAATGTACAAAGACCTCGCATTATCATGCTCTGAAGGTAACAGTGTCCTTTCACCTTGTGTGCTTAGTCTATTTTAGGGTTCTCCCCAGGTAAAAGTGTCATTCTAAAACATGTGCTGAAAAATATTTAGGCTACGTTTATGGGGAAGAGGATTTATAGCTCAAATAAGAACTCCGTTGTGCTAGAGCTGTGAGCTTCTACTAATAGGTTCTGAAACGAAGCCCCTCCCTTCCAACGAAATTTGAAAAGAAGTGGGCATACAATTACTTCTGTGCCAATATAATGTGGACCTTACTTTCAGGGCTTATGGGTGAACTTCGCAAAAGATCAACTATTTTGTCTCCTTGGGCCCAATGGAGCTGGGAAAACAACTGCAATTAACTGTTTGACTGGAATTACACCAGTGACAGCTGGAGATGGTAATGACTTCTGCTTCAGGTTTCCATGTTCATCAGTTGGATTATTTGGATAAAGGCCAACAAAAGTTTACCAAGCATAACATGTCTTTTCACAGCATTAATATATGGAGAATCTGTTCGGAGCTCTGTTGGCATGGCAAATATTCGAAGAATCATAGGAGTTTGTCCCCAGGTGTCTCTTGCTTCATTGTTTTGAATCTTTTACAATATTGGTAGATATGAGTATCCTACCGTTTCGATTAACTCAAAAGCAAAATTGACCGTGTTTTCACTGCTCACAGTTTGATATTCTATGGGATGCTTTGTCTGCTCAAGAGCACCTCCACCTCTTTGCCAACATCAAAGGCCTTCCCCCAGCTTTAATTGAATCGGTGAATGCTATGAAAATATGGAACTGATTTCCCTGACAGTTTTGTCACTGGATTATGTTTGTTCTAACATGAGTCCCTTTTTCCCAAGCCAGGTTGCACAGAAATCATTAGCAGAGGTAAGGCTCACCGAGGCAGCCAAAATTACATCTGGAAGTTACAGCGGAGGAATGAAACGCCGACTTAGTGTTGCAATAGCCCTTATTGGTGATCCAAAGTTAGTCATATTGGATGAACCGGTATGTCAGAAAATCTTCCTTCTTATTACAAGTCCACTCTTTATAATTTGCTCACCAGAAGTTTCCTTCAATTTGCAGACAACTGGTATGGATCCAATCACTCGAAGGCATGTTTGGGACATAATTGAGAATGCAAAGAAGGGACGTGCCATTATTTTAACTACCCATTCGATGGAAGAAGCTGACATTTTAAGTGACCGCATAGGAATCATGGCAAAGGGTAGGCTTCGTTGTATTGGAACCTCAATCAGGTTGAAGTCAAAGTTCGGAACAGGTTTTGTTGCCAATATAAGCTTCTCTGGAGCCACGAATGGATATCCTATAAGAGGGGATGATGAGATTGTCGTGAATCACAGGCCAGTGAAACATTTCTTTAAAGATGTATGTTTGATGACAGCTTTTGTATACATTTTTGTTTGACTCATAAAAAATGTGATTTTGATCTGCATATCATTTTGACAGCAATTGAATGTGGTACCTAAAGAGGAAAACAAGTCATTCCTGACCTACGTTATTCCCCATGACAGGGAAGGGCTATTGATGGTAAATGCTAGTCACTTCTGTTTAAGAGTTTCGGTGTCAACTTATTTGAAATTCAATATTCTTTGTTGCATGAGTATAAATGAATCAATGGAGTTTAACCATACACAACCTAACACAACACTTAACTACAACAGATTGAGCCAATCATATGTCGGTCCTCACTTTACCGATTCATTAAGGCTGTATGTGGATCTGGAAATTTCGAGGGATCTGTTGAGGGAAAAGAAAAGATAAGGACCATTCTTCATTGCATAAGTAACACACAATTAACTAAAAGCTCTTTACATTGAATTTTCCCTTCACAAATCCCTCCACGGATTCAAGATCCAAAAATGACCTAAGGTTGTGGTTGGGTCTTGGATTTGTGACAGGATTCGCAGAGGCAAAAGAACAACAAGAGGAAAAGGGAAAAGAAGGTTCACAAATCAATTTCATCTTCTTTCTTAGTGCTTTCTCTTTTCATTTTCACTTTGGTCTAATCTTCTCCTCTGGTGGGAGGCATTGCTTTATAGCGATTCATGATTCCATTGCCAACGCAATTCATAATTGCCACATTTCTTCAAATTGAGAGCTTCATATTCATGTTAAACATGAATCCTATTTGTCAGAAAATACATCCACTAGTAGAACTTACATGTAAATCTGCAATTCACATTTTTGCCAATTACATCCTTGTAGAACTTTTTTGCGGAGCTCCAAGACAGAGAGAGAGAATTTGGCATAGAAGACATCCAACTTGGTCTTACAACTCTCGAAGAAGTTTTCCTGAATATAGCAAAGCAAGCAGAGCTGGAAAGTGCTGCAGCCGAGGAGACCTTAGAAACTCTCACTTTGACTTCAAGAACTTCAGTTCAGGTGTGTAGCTTGGTCTGTCTTAATTGTGTACTAAGAGCATGTCCGATGTTGGAGTTGAGTAAATCTATTTGATCTATTTGTCCCTGTTCGAGTAAGGGTAGACATGAGTTTTGCCACCACGCACCACACCCCCCCCCCTCGCTCCCCAAAAAAAAAAGTACTGGCTTTGGCAGCCAATGTAGCGATAGGTGAACTTGCTCTAATGATGTGACGCTACTTTTTCTATTTCCTAGACATACCAAATGCATATTTGTAGGACCATAATGTTCTTTACAAGGTCAAAAAGCATGATATTGGTTTGGCATGAAAGTTCGTAACTTCATGCCAAATATATCAGTAGCAACCAGATAGCAAGCCATTGGAGAAGTTGTAACAGAAACTACTTGTTGTCATGAATTGATTTCGGGTTTTTGCTTCTGTTTGCAACGTTTATGCAGAAACCGTTGCTTCCGTTTGGAATGTCTATGCAGAAGCCCTTGCTTCCGTTTACAAGGTTAAAGCAGAAACCCGTGGGAGTGAGGTACGCAGAGATTCCAGAAACCGAGTCTGCAGAGAACACTAAAGGTGCTATGGTGGAAGTATACTGGGAGCAAGGTGTTATGGTGGAAGTATACTGGGAGCAACATGATTCTGGTGCCCTCAGCTTCTCCAGCTCCGGCTCGTTTTCACCTAACGAATTCTTCGATTAACCGCTGCTTCAACTACAAATATCATGGGTCAACCTGAACCGGATTTAGGAATCGATACTGTTCCTAATCAAATTGGTATCGAGAGTTAGAGTTTGCATTCAGAATCAAAAGAGGTATATATAGGTTTTGAACATTTTAACCAAGTTGGATATCATTATGTTGCGGCTATCTCATACCTGTAGTGTCAAAGGTGTACAGATTTTGGCTTCTAGATAGAGTTGTATTATCATCATTATGTTGTTGTTCCCAGTTATCTCATACCTGTATTATCATCATTATGTTTCTCGCTCTTTCTCTTTCTCTTTCTCTTTCTCTTTCTTTTATTATCATCATTCAGATGATATTTTCAATATTTGTAATGAAAGGCTGTATATATTCATAAACAAAAAGAGAAAGATCGTAGCATGAAGGAAATTACATGTAAGAAGAAATTGTACCACTTCATTATTTCTGTATACAACATCAGTTTCAACCATCTAAACTTGGGTGAAGATCCATTTTTTAAATAATTATGTTGTTGCAGGTTGGGTGTTTTTTTTTTTTTTTTTTGGAACAGCAAAAGGAAAATTTTATTAATTTTTGAAAGAGAAAACAAAGACCAATGAGAGCAAGGAGAAAGACAACAGGTGTCCATCCGAGACTCAAATCCTTGAGTGGCAAGGAGACATCCCAAGAGGCTTAAATGCTCATATAAAACAATAGTAAAACGCAGAGCCCAACATCTAAAAGACTTAAAAGTCCAAATAGAACAATAGCGTAAATGGAATGCAGTCCAGTCCAAACACTTACGAGGCCTAAAAGTCCAAATACAAGTGGTAAGCCCAATATTTAAAGTCCAAAAACACCCAAACCCCCAGCAGCCACCGGCCTCCTCCCTGCCACAAACGCCTACCGCTTGATATGGGACCGAGCATTGGGCCTGGACTTCGCCAAGACAAACATCTACATCCGCTGCTTTGGGCTCAATTGGACTAAAGGGGGGCCATGTAGCTAAGGTGCAGGAGTTGGGCTGATGTGGTTGGGTCTTTTTAATTAAAGATAAAGATTCTTAGCATATATTTAAAAGGTATTAATTATTAAAACACGTCTTGGATCGTCATTTTCCCTAAATCTAAATTAATTAGTTCAGCCTGTTGGTTAGTTAGGATGAGTTCTCATAAACTTAAAAAAAATTAAGTTGGTTTTGTCTTTATTTGAATTTTTTCTCATTTGTTAGTTTTGTGCCAAATTTTTGTAGATTATTTATTATTCATCTCGTCGAGATGAATCGAAAAAGTAATTTTTTTTTATTTTTATCCGAGTATTTTGGCAAATAATCACTTTTTAGCAAAATAAGTCAACTTATTTCATTTATTCCAGATCTATCAATAAACTCTACTCACCGCCGCCGTCTCGGTTACCATTGAATGACTTTCATGCCACTATATATCAAGAAAAGAAAGCAACTCCTCCCATGACTCGAACCAACGTACTGTTGCACTGTGCAAGGAAGATTTGGCAGCAAGTTTGGACTTCTGAAGCAAGGGAATTTCACGTTTTTCTACTTGAAAGTAATTGCAAATAAAGTTGTGCAGCATACTTTTATCTCTAATTTACGAAAATTCTGAAGAAAAAAAACTAGTTTGAAACATGTCAAACCGTGTATGCCCAGAATGTGGACGGGTTTTGGAGAAAGGATTATCCAATCTCCTTAAAGGAGATGCTTTGTTTCAGGGATCCGAAACCCAGCCATGGAAATGACAACAAAGGTCAAAATTGAAAAAAAAAATTGCATATTTATGTCATAAATGAGATTCAATTAGTCACTGATGACAACAAAAACATGCTATTATGATGACATTAAAGAAACAAGCTTACAATATCTAATGGAATTTACAACATAAACTATACAAATCAAGAGTGCTCTACATGCGTGTTAAGAAAAGCTATCGATATGTATGCCTATATATTCCCATTTTCTTCACCATTAAATAGGGTACACGGAAAGATAGTACCAGTACAATCTAACCTTGAAATTTTCCAATTAAGAGAGCACATTGGACGCTTGGGCGCCGCGAGCAACCTTGATAAAGACATCCTCTAAAGTCGTATCTGCCAGACCCCACGCGTGAACTGTGAACCTGCTCTTTGCCTTCTCAACTGCCTGGAAAACATCTGCAATTCTGACTTCTTGTTTTGGCAGCTCAAACTTTTGGGTTCCAGATAAGTGGTATATCTTGTTAGCATTCGGGGACAGATTCTTCACCAAGTTCTGAACTTCTTCTTCATGGTTCGATGATGTCGTCATCGTAAACACGTAAGAACCTCCGTATCTAGCCTTGAGCTGTTATTCCACAACCCAAATTTTTATGTCACTAAAATGTTAATGAAAATGCAAAATAGAAGTCCTTATTAGTTATTTCTGTAGCTGAAGCATTTTTCAAAATAAAAGGCTAGAGAATTTTTCAGCTATTCAGCATCATGGATCCAATGAAGCCAGTTCATTTCATTTTACATGACCCTAATGTATCCAGAACTTCACTCTCAAAACATGGGTCTAATGGAACCAGCGCATGCTACTTACTAACTCCTTTCGATTTTGGGCCGTGGGAACAACAGGAAAGGTTAGGGTAGGGGGGCCACTAGTTCCATGATTAAAGCTCCGCCTATTAATCTTGACGGTACAGGTTCATATCTGAGGATAACCACTTTGTGCATATAGTATATGCCAAAGGTTAGGTCACCACCCAATCTACCTCGACCATACCCTCTTTCATTCATGAATACTGAACTGGGTGTAAGTTTTAGAATACCAGGAAATGGAGTCATGCTACTACGCTCATGGGCAATTGACCACAGGACAACACATGTCCAAACACGAGATGTATATTTCAAGCATAAGTGGGAAGGAGAAGAAAGCAACGCTAGAGGGAATGAAAATTAACCTACTTTTCCATACTGAAATAGAGAGCTGTATGACAGCTTATCATAATAATAAATTTTGTAGTATTATTGGAGTAGCGTATAGTTTATGCCAAAATATGATTTCATGGATTTAGCTGAAGCTTTGAGCACAGACACAAAAATGCACTTTTTTCAAGGAGCTAGCACGTTTTCTTGCTTCACATAGAATTGTCCCCTTTTGTTTGCTTCCTTTGGGAGACTCTCATTTTGACCTCCAAAAATAGACAACTTCCTGACATAATTTTTTCAATTTTAAAAACCATTTAAAGAATCAAAAGATCTCAATGAGTAGTTTTGAATGATGCAAAAAAGTTCGAAAAAAAATTCTTGAAAGCACCTTTTTTCGAAGTCAAAATGGCATGACTTTTCATATGAAGCAAACAAAATGGGACGGAGGAAGTACATATCTGGCCAATGAGGAGACAATGGGTATGCATAAGAATTATACTGAGGAAAGCAGGATCAGTATCGACAAGAGTGAGTGATCATCAAGGTGTATGTGCTGTGGATATAATGGCAAAGGTGTGTGAAAATCATGCATATTGTCTAGCCAAGATGCAGTGTACATTCAGATAATTACCTCTTTGGGGTTCCCTATGCATTGCAAGCTTCCATCCATAAAAATTCCTAGTCGATCACACAAATGCTCTGCCTCCTCCATTGAATGCGCTGAAAGAATTTCAACAAGCCTTATCAATGGCATTACAAAGTAAACATGCCTACATAATGATCAAATGCAATTTTGGAAGATGCCTATGCAATGCATCTACAAAATGCAAAACTGTTACTATGGTGATTGGATTATACTCCATATAACACTAGTAGTCTAGTAGATAGAACAGAATTTGATTTTGGTACGAAGATTTATAAGAGACATTACTGGTGAGAATGATTGCCCGATCTTGTTTTGCCTGTTTCACGACATTCCACAAATTGTTTCTTGAAGCTGGATCCAGTCCAGTACTTGGCTCATCCATATAAACAACCTTTACAAGATTTTAAATAATTAGACAATTATCAACGCACGAGAGGTTTTAGCACTGAAAAAGGTAAGAGCATGGTAGATGGCATGGAGGTTAAAAACGTACTTTGGGATCCCCAATTAGTGAAATGGCAACGCTGAGCCTCCTTTTCATACCTCCACTATACTTTCCAGCCATTTTGTCAGCAACTCCTCCATGAAACAGATTCACACTCTTAAGAGATTCTTCCACTGCCTGCAGAGAAAGTATATGGAAGTGGGGAAAAATTTCAATCACAAGCTAAAGATCTCTGATATTGTAGTAGTATAGGTCAACCTTAATTCAAATCATACAAGTTTTTTTTGCTCGAATCAGCATCAGTAGTTCAATTACATATTTCTAGAAATTACAAACTGCAGTGCCATATGCAGAATCACAGATACATCATGCATGGTACTACCTTCCGACTACAAATTCCTTAAGTAGCAGTAGCTTTTTTACCATTTTAAGTAGCACTAGTTAGTAGTTCTGTGTTTTAAAAAAAAAAGAGGGAAGCACTAGTTCAGAAGAGCAAATATAATCAAATCGACAACTTCAAAGAGAAATAATCTCAACTTACTTGGGATAATGCAGACCCTTTAAGGTTCTTAAGCCTTCCATAAAAAAGCAAGTGCTCCCTTCCTGTCAGGGTTTCCCAGAGTAGGCTGTCGGAGAAAGAAAAAGAGAGAAGAATCACTAATAGTTCCACAATTGAAGGAAACAAGGACCAATGAAACTGTTCAATTCACATTGATGGATATCTATGCTTACTCATGTTGCGGGCATACACCCATGCTGGTATAGATTTCATCCATCTGAGTTCGTATGTCCAGACCTTCAACATATGCCATACCTGAGGTGGGCTTAATGAGCCCAATCATCTGTTGATAACCATACATGACTATGTGAGCTCCTTTGCAAAAGAGGATCATAATTTATATGGTATTGCAAGAAGAAAATAAATACATAAACAGATATTGCCTTCAAGAAAGATTTCCTGCGATGAAACATTGTTCGTACAGAAATTTAGAAATACATACGAAACAGGACTGAAAAATCAAGACACCGCTTCTTGAGTGACTAATTTAGAAAGCATGTGGTGAAATAAAACTAGAAAAACTCAATTACCCCGAAAATAAGACAAAAAATAAAAGAAAGGAGAATCTTGTACGCATCACTTGAAGCCCAAAGGCCAATTTATACTAACCATATTAATAAAAGAGGTTTTGCCAGCACCATTGGGACCAAGCATACCAAAGCACTCCCCTTGAGGTAAAGCAAGTGACATCCCCCTCACTGCGACTTTCTCAGGGTTTCCATCCCTTTTTGGATACACCTTTTTGAGGTTATCGCAGATGATAGAATGATTCATGTTTGGTTCAAGTAGCAACCGCTCAACCTTCTCCCTCTGGGAAAGAAAAGACGAATCATATACACAATGAAATTATTACCAAACCTGAAGTGAACCCAGGAGAGAAAAATCAAGGAGGCAAATATAATGATATGCACGAGAGAGAGAGAGAGAGAGAGAGAGAGAGAAGCAAGTTGTCCAACACCATGCTAAGCAATAAATAATATAATAACAAGACTGCTTTGACTTGGTAAAGATAGCTAAAAGGTCCACAATTCAAACATCAGAAATCTCAAAGTGATGAGAGAAACTTGTCCAGCACCATGAAATTTAGAAAATGACCAGGTTGGGAACATAATTGATAAAGTAATAACGATTCTGTTTTCAAAGCCCTATTCCTAATCACAGATTAACATAGAAATCATAACCTAGAAATGCTCACCTCTTGGGCAACATCAGGTTTGTCCATTTCAATGGAAACTTTAGATCCCTGTCTTTCAGAACTATATCTCTTAAGGGATGGGGATGATAAAGGCTTCTTTCGGAAGTTATTCAGGAAAAAAAGAGGACTTCTTCCTGATGATATGACTTGATCAATGTAGTACGCGACAAATAGAACCACCAACCACTCCAATGACATGATTATTAAAACATCTCTCATCCCATTGTTGCTATCACTTAAGTCTCCCCATCGCATCCCATCAGTCCCCATATAGTTTCCCGTGAAAGCATATTGTGAAAACTCATATAACCCTCGATACAGAGAAAAGCCAGGATATAACTCCATAACAATAATCCAGCCTCCTACAACATTGAAAGACAACTTTTACGTCGATTAAAGTTAGTGAAATGTTATAAATGCAAAAGAGAAACGGAAAGGACAAACACAAACCAACAAAAAAAATCTGGAAGATCAAAAGACACAAGAAAAATGGTGTTTATGCACAAAACTGAAATCAAACGTGAGCAGATGATCATGCCCATCCCGTCTGTCAACTTCATTTGGACACTCGTACAAAAAGTGCAATATAAGACTCTCTAAGGTTGTGTTCGCCAACTATTTGGAGCATCGCATATCCTCAAAAGTTGAGATGCAAGGGCTCTTTTTGTTGCTTCGAAAAGTACACCTTCTTGATTCACAATGGGGCGGGAGTGCTTTGGCACAAACTCAACCTGAAAGTGGCTTCAATTGTTGTTTAGGAAATTTTTACACTCACAATAATAGTCCCAAAAGACAGAAGTAATGCTCTTAATTCATTTTTATACCAATACTAACCACGAAGTCAGTGAAATTTCAGACACATTTTCAATGAAAATAGTTGCATTTCTCACAAAGTTAACTTGTCCGGTGGCAATACTAGCAATGAGAAATGATAGATCAAGCAAAAAGCACTAAGTGTTCAACCTAGGGAGCAAGTATGCAGCTAAATCTCTTAAGATTACTTCTATTTACCTGGGAATGATGTATCTTCAACGAAGAACTGGAAGAGAAAGGCTCCTAAGAGCCCAGCTCCAAAAACCAGCACGTACCCAATAACTGTGATCACAATATTGAATCCATCATCATCTCTAGTTGTTCAACTAACCTTAAAGGAAAATAATTCGACACACTGTAATGATTAACAACAACAGTTGAGACCAAACCTGTAGCAGTCTTCACGTTTGAGAAAAATGAAGCAACTAGAAAAGCCAGTGCAATTTGCAAGTTTATGTAGGTGAAATAAAACACAAATTGGATGCTGTAATCATTGAGTGTGAAGAATTTTAAACCTGCACAGAAATTTATTGCTTAGAGGAGCTTGATTTCAAAGTCGCAAGGAAGAAAGCAGTTTATTTGTTGCCTTACCTATAACAGAGCCAAATATCACAAAACATAACATGTAGGCAATCGATAGAGCAAGAAAATAAGCATAAGAAATCATCAAATAAGGACCATCGCCAAGCCCATGCATTTTCATCATGATTCTTAGCTTTTGTTGCTTCTCGTAAACCAAAGATGTCAATATGACCTGCATAAAAGGGAAATTTATTACAAAAAAGTCATGATTTTATAGCTTAAGCAATTAATTAAAAAAACTAACACCTTCCGGATATAAAGACCAGAAAATTTAAAGAACATATCGATGCCAGGAAGTTTCTTCATCAAAAGGGGTCACCATAGTCAAATAGATTGCTCAGTAATTGCTCCAGCTCGAAAGACTACTATGTAATCAGGATTGTTTTACTCTAAAGCCAAGATTCGCCAAAAATCTAGGACCGAAAAGGAAGAAATGAATGAAAAGGAAATTGAGCATTTCTTTTCTTCAATTCAGACAAGTCTTGAAGAAAGAATAATAAAATTGGGTTTTATAGAAGAATAGCTCCATATATAAAGTAAAAGATCATGTGCAAGACAAGGCTCAAGGAATTTGTCACCACAACCACACATATCTTCGCTATGTAGAACAATTTTCACTGCAATGCAAATATATATGTATATATACATATGTGTGTGTGTTGTGTATAAATATATATAGGAAAGCAAAACAATATATTTGAACACGATATGCGCAAAAAAGTCAACTATATACCCTTTCTATAACATCGCCATTGAACTCTCTTTTCTAGTCCATGATGTGTCATTTATTTTGAAACTACGATATCCAAATCATAACTCGACAGTTTTCTTCTCAAAATCTAGGTAGGAAATGGAAAGATACGATTTGATGGAGTGTAATCTGTGGTATTGAGATGAGTTTCTATCATTTCGCATCATATGCCAACTGTGTTGATGCTTAGCCGGTAATGACAAATAATTGACAGAAACTATCAATTGGGCCTGTAGTGTAGACATTGGGAGAACATACATGCTCAAATGTTCCAATTAAAACAAACACCAACTATGGTGAAATTGGAAAAATATTATTCACTCACAGGGAATAATTGGATAATGACCCAAGTAAAGAAAAGCGGCCCAAGGAGAGAAGCGAAATCCAGCCTGAGTTGGCTTGCAGGCTTGGGCATTTCTTTGACAAACTCAAATAGCATTTTTGTAGCAGGCCCACGCAAAAGTTGGAGATAGGCATTTGAGGCCTGTAAATGTATGGATCAGAGGAATCGATTATTTTGATTGTCGATCATTCAATGCAGCACAATATAAATAAATTCCATCATGTAAATCGGTTGCCTACTTGATGTTGTTAAGTCCATATATGGTAATCGATCTGTGAACACTGGAGGAGATCAAGCAAACTTTATTTTAAGAGAAACAAATACCAAGTCGCAAAAGTTTAATTTTACGTGGAATTGAGTCATGTTACAGGGGAACGCTACTACCCTAGCGAATTACGTTTTGGTACGAATGTTCCAAAACATGGTACACTACCGTTCCAAAACGGTAAATTTAGCAATCCAAAGTGATTCCCTTGATTTTCCCCAAAATGTTATCTTATAATGGAAAAAATAGAGATAAAATGGAATTTTGGTGGGAGAAAGTGTAAAAAAATTCAGTCATTATACTCCTAGAAATGTGTTTTGTATGAATAATTTGACAAACAATATTTAGTTGCACTGGATGTTTATCGCTTGTAAAAGTAAGTTCTAGTTTTGTTATCTAGAGAAGCCAACCCCTAGCGTACCACAATTTAAGGATGTGGCGTATCACGTTCCCGTTCCTCATACCAGAATGATCCGTGTTCCAGGTAATATAATTGACTTAACCAATACACTTTCTAGCTCCTTACTAAAATCAGCACATCACCCATTTACATGGAGTAAAGTGAGTCTCTAGTCTTTACTCTCTCAACACAGGGAAGCAACAAAAGTTGGACCTTAGAATTTATTTTTTTTAACTTAAACAATAAATTGTCTGACAAGGGTTTTTTTTGTGGGATGGGGGGTGGGATCTGGGGAGGATTTAACCCTACAGGAAGATTTGTCAGCTGGATAGCCTGTTGGAGCATTCCCAATCTCCGTGAAGAGGAACTCCAAATATAAAGACTCTCTTTAACCACATGATAGATGATTAGCTTCACTTGAGAGGAGAACAAAACTTAAAATAAAGAACAGTGAGCCTTAGAATAACGATTTACAGGAGTTGGTTCGTTCAATGATGTGGTAAAAGTAAAAACATAATATAAAACATCCACTAACTTATGAATTCACTATTGGAATTGACTTTTTAAGTACCTATTGGAGTTGCTGTTGTTGTAAATAAAAAACTTCTCTAAGGGAACTCCTATTGGAGTTGGCCTTTTAAATACTGCAAACTTTCATCTAAATGTACAACAACCTTACGCAAAGCCGTCAGAACACTTAAAATTTCTACCATAGTATCTGCGCATTTCCTTTTATCTTGTACGTCTATTTTTACTGTGAAAGTTGCACATTAGGGGGTTGAGATTACAAAAACTAGGATAAAGGACACAATGTTTCAAGCTATTTCCTTCCCCACCACCCACCTTTTTTTCCTTTCTTTGTCTCTCTTCACAAGGAGTGGAAACCACTTGAAGCATCTAACCAATCCCCACACCCTAGCAGTCTGCCATCCCTCGCGGATCAAGGTTCTCTTGTATTTATCTTGCTTTGTCTTCCAGTATATAAATTGTGAAGTATATTCCTCTTATTCAGCTATTAGACGATGATATCATGACAAATGTATTGTTCTAGCCTTCCGTTATCTTGTACTTCCTGAAGTTTGCTCATCCCGAATTTCCACTAAAAGTCATGTCGAGCATAGAAGTTTAGACTGGTCAAGTTGATGCTTACACGAAATACATAACAAAAGGATTACAAAGTAGTTGAAAAAAATAGCAAAATTATGAAGTTTGGAATAGATACCAAATTCACTGAGCGAGGGACCCGCAGCAATGCAAGAGGGCCATTGCCAGTGTCATTCTTATATGTAGAATTGTACCATATGCTCACATTGAAGTTTCTAAAATCTGAGTTCAAGAAATCATAAGCTGCAAAAAAATAAATAAATAAATACTTACACATGTCAGGTCACATGTATAAACATTTAAGTCAGGAATATCCAGTACACCAACCTGCTACAATCTCATTTATCTTCCCTTCGGAATTACCCTTCCGGTAGCCCTTATATAACTCATCATTAATTTCAGAAGAACTATTGCGCCACAGGTTTTGACCTTGAACACATATTGCCTCTAGATTCACGAAAAAAATAACAAAGAAAGTATTATGAAGATTCCACTCAAACAATACAATCAAAGAGAAAGTGGGATCATCAACAGGACAAAACTTTGATGAAAAAGACGTAATATACTATTTGACAAAGTGCATAGATCGATAAGTTCTGCTAGTAGGTGATTGAAATCAGTAAAAAGTGGTGTTTCTGCATTTTTACTTTTAAAACATGAGTTCCCCGAGGCATGTAAGCCATCTAGGAGATTTGGGAATAGTTGGATGATCGAATGAAAAGTGATGGAACCATGAATAGAACCTCAACTTAGGGCCCATAGAATGGAAGCTTTCCCTACTGTGTGATGGTTAGTTTCTTCTGTATGCTCTGAATGCAGTTCAGACTGACTCTAATCTAAACTAACAAACGGGTTCAGTGTACATCTGATGCAGTGGCACAAAGGTAATGCTGCCCCAATGTGGCCTGAATGTCACCGGTTCGATTCTTGAAAATAGCCTCTCTAATAGTAGGAGTAAGGTTGCATACATCGGCTCTTCCCCCACCCCGCACATGCATGAGCTTCGTGCACTGGGGACGCCCTCTTAGTGTACATGTGATGTAACACTGATGTGAATGAGAAAAATGTTAACACCACCAATTAAATTACCAGTCCTAATGATTGAATAGTACCCTGTGTTACTGCACTGGAAGCAATCTGGACGGTAACAGGAATCGTGGAATTTGCCGAGCACTGAGGTTCGAGATCATAGATGGGTTCATTTGAAGAGAAAGCTGGGTCAAGATAATTGGTGAGTTGAGTCTCTGTGTCTGATCCCTGGAAGGTTTCAAAACTACATCAGCAGCCAAAACAGAACATAAGGCAAGAAAAGGAAGTTAAGGATTTCAAAAGTGGAAGGGCAACTTACCAAGGCATAATATGCTAAGCTATACAAAATGTCAGACGAATTCAAAGTGGAAAAACTGGTGAAAAAATTCCCAGCCAACCCTATTGACATTTAAAGAACAAATAAACCATTCAGTAACACAAAACTAAGATGAAACAAAAAAGGAGAGGGAGAGTGAGAGTGAGAGAGAGATGTACTTTGTCCGAGGGTTTGGTTATTCCCAGTAAAAAAAATAGTTGCAGGGCAGGTTCCAGTATTCCTGCATGACTGATCTGGTAAGTCTGTGAATGGAATGAAATCAGTTCTTACGGCACGATACTCAGGAGCTGGAATTTGCAAAAAGGGAGGCCACTCTGGGGGACTAGGAATGGGACAGCTGTCCACTTGATCCAATGTTGAGTACTGAATCCCACAAACCTTCTCATTGCTATCACACTGACCATTGGCATTACTATCAACGCAAGTACAGCCACACTTGTATTTGGCGTCGTCCAGTAAATGGTTAATCAAATTTTGCACGACAACAAGTATCAAGCAGAGTAAAAATGGGTATAAGATGAGCCTAATGGTTGACTTTCTATTCCGCTTCTGCAAAACAAAAAGAAAAAAGAACAACTATAATGATATCACGGCAGAAGTCTAAAAGCAATACTTCTAAAGCCCATAAGTTTCAGTGTAAGAAATTAAGTTCAATATCCAACAGCTCTAAAGCGAGAATTCCTTTGACAGTTCAACGGAGGATACTTTTTCCATCAAGCCCGAATTTGCAGCGCGGTCAATTAGAAAACTTCCCCGGCTCCAATAATCTAGCCAATTTTAATCCAGTAATAACGCAAAGGTTAAGATGTAAATAAATGGGTAAAACAACGTATTTCAAGTTAGCATACCCAGGCTAAATCACCATATGGGAACCATCCCATGATACACCCGATGAGGGTCCAACAAAAGAGGCGAGTTCTTTCATTCTGAATTAAAGAATTCATAATAAATCAAATCTCCCCAAGTAGGATTCGAAACGGTACAACATCAAACTCAAAAACCAATTGGAGAGGCTTCTAAGAGAAATATACTAGTTTTGGAGATAATGATTGACCGATATGGAGCAAGCTCTAACATTGCTCCAAATGTTAAGGTTGTCATGGATTACAATGAAGGATAAAATGGGAAATTAATACACCGTCGCAACTCACTTGAACAGATTCATGTTCAACAAAAACCGTTAAGAGTTCAAGCACCAAGAAATATACTGATATACCTACGAGATTAAATTCTTTCCACCTCATGTGGACAAACCCATCGTTTCCACCACTGCCTTTCTGTGGGCCCCACTGTACATTTATTGCAATAACCTAATGCACCTATCTATGTCCGATCAAGGTAACTTTTGAGTGTATATACTACTTTGTGAATCCTACGAGGTGAACAGCTAAAATTCGAGGTGGGGCCCACAGTGCGTGTGTTTCCACCCCAGGTGGAAAGGATTCATTCTCTATAATCCAGTAATCAACAATCGACCACGAATTTCATAACCAAAAACCCCCAAAATCATTGGTCAGTATTAACCACACTCTTAACAAAATTAATCACCCATATATACGTATATGCATATATATATATATATATGTATGTATGTATATACAGACACAGAGAGAGAGAGAGAGAGAGAGAGAGAGAGACCTGGAAGGTCAAGTTTTTCCTGAGCAAAGCGTTCGCTCGAGTCCAGAAACTCGCACGACCATGTGATGAGTCCGCCATTAATACTCTCTCTCTCTCTCTCTCTCTCTCTCTCTCTCTCTCTCTCTCTACTGGAATGCAACCGTTGTAACAGAAATTCGAGCCAAGCAAGAGTTCGTGGAGGTAGTTCCTCTCTCTCTCTCTCTCTCTCTCTCTCTCTCTAACTTCTTGTGCAGAACTCAGAAATAAAAGCCATACATATGTGGAGACCTCTCCACCTGTGGCTTTGCCAATTTTATACTCCATTGGAATCTACTGATGAAGTACTCATTGATTAATTACCAAAAAAAAAGTACTCATTGATTTCGAATTTAGGGGTATTAGAGGAGACAAAATGACGAAATTGTCCTCCCGAATTCCTCTTCCCCTTGTTGACCGGCCAACGACACCCTTGGTAAAATACTATAGTACCCCTCACGCGTCAAGTTGTATTTTCGCTCGGGTGAGAATATTTGACGTTTCGTCCGATCAAAAGAAAGAGAAAATATTTGGTTCCAGAAATGCCATTACCTTGTCATCAGAACTTCAGAAGTGCCATTGCAATGCAACTTCAGAAGTGTCATCCGAACTTCAGTCGTTTGTTTAATCGAATTATATAAACTTTGTAGTATTTAATAGGTCTAAATATTTTGTAGTATTTAATTGTAATATTCATGATTTAAATTAAAAATCTCTTATGTATAGGCCCCGTTCCACGGAGGTTCTTCTAGTAAAATCTATGCGGAAGTGCTTTTTTTTTTTTTAATTTTGTGTTTTGTTTGAGCATAGTTTTTTTTTTTTCCCCTTCTGACAAGTACAAGTACTGTTGTAAAATCAGCTAATCAAGTCATACCAAAATCAAATTTTCTTATTTAAGAGGGTGAATGAAACTCGTTTCGGGGAAAATATTGTCCTTGGTTGCGATCACTATGAACAGTTACAATTGAATCTACCTAATAAAACACCACACAAACACAAGTTGATCCAAGGGCCAAGATTCATTTGATCCAAGGGTTAAGAAGGAACTTGCAAATGTAATGCAAGTGCCCACATTTTTTGTAGTAATTGCGCAAATGCCACTGATCTCTCAATTCCAAAACCTTACTAGCTAGCAAGTGTCGTAAGCACGGATAAATTCAACCGGGATGTGTAGTACCGTAGATACGAATAAACACTAGTAATATTAATAAACAATATGAAACCCTATTGATAAACTCAATTCGGATACATCGAAAGAACGGGAGGAAGAAACATCCAACTAAAGATTGAAGGGAAAAAAGCATAAAGAATAAATTATAGGGATGGACTCCAGATACGATATGATCTCCTAATGTCTACAAGTATCTCTTGAAATCTTTTTTTTTTTTTTTAAATCAGGCAATTCATTAATTCATACCCGAAGGCAAATATTACATTGCAATAACAGGAGTGCACCAAACTATCTAATTCGAGACACGAGTATTGCATTAAACACAACAGGCTACAAATTCAAAGACACCCTACAAAAGCACCTGGCACAAGAACTTCAATTTTGGAGTATTATGCTTCGCATTCACCCAACTGGCGACTCTTTTCTTTACAAGATTTAACGATATCATCAGGGAAGACCCCTAAGTTGCGAATCTTGTTGATTTGAACATTAAACCAAAAATTGAAAAGTTGATCTAAGCAAGACTTGTAATCTTTGCAGCTATTGCATCAATCATTCACGCGCTTGCATCATCGATCATTCAGTTCGAAAGGTCAAAAAAATTTATTTATTTTTAATACTAACCGAATGTTCGGATCAACTTAGACGCACCTCGATTAATTTCAAGGCCTAAAAGACTAAAAGTTAACGATCAGACAAACTTTCAGAGGCCTCAACATTTTTAGCGTTCAGCCGTTGTGGAATTCCAACTTACAATGTCTTGGGACAGGCCCTTTACTTGTTTTTTCATGCCCGCTGGACGTAACAAATCAAGGATCGATTTGGACCCTACTGGGATGCCAGGTCGGCATGCATGTTGTCCGTCCAAAACACTGCCGTTTTGGATTGA
>BPLS01000164.1:1599365-1615863 GCA_019656275.1 Rhododendron kiyosumense
TCATTAATGAATAATGGTTTACATGCCCAAAACTTCTCCATATAGGTTGGCTAGAACCATAGCATGACAAACATGCCCACTATGAGACCAGTTTTTTTTTTTTGAAAATTATTTGAAACCAGTTCAGACATCAACAATATCTGTTATCCTTCATTAATCAAAAAGTGCACAAACCCCACTTTATCATATTTCTAAAACTAATGGCAAAATACCACAGAAATTATTTCAAAAGTCCCTTTCACCCAACTGACAGATCGTATCACAATCTTACTAAACCGAGGCAAGAGAAACATTATTTACTAGGAAAAAACATTTTACAGTTACAATCAGCGAAAAGAAAAAAAGAAGATGAAGGGGCTGTTTGACATAAGTGACAAATTACTGAAAACTTTCCAGTACCGAGTTTGAAATTGAAAAGTCAAGCATACAGAAATCTGTCAAATTGAAAAATTAACTTCAAAATATATGTTAAGCGTTAAAGTGTAATTCCAGTCTATCTGGAAATTCAAACACCAATGAGCAACTTAGATTAAGTGGTAGCTGCTGATGCCCTATCAAACGGCTAAATTGAAGGATATTTATGAAAAGCTTTGGACTTGAGAACTGCCAATTAAATGCAAGTGTAGGTGTTTCCTAGAAAAGCAAACAATGGCCAGTCCAGTAAATAAGTAAAACTAGAACAAATGAGCAATAAACAAATACGGCTCAGACAATAAATCAGGCTCTTCTTTGGGATGCAAGATATTTCCACCAGGCCTCACCCAACACCTTAAAGGTCTCAACTTGGTCTAGTCATTATTGAATTTCACTCATATGTGCCTCGATTGACAAACAACGTACCACAACAGTAATTTGCCAAGAATTGCAATGAAAACAACCACAAAGGGGAAGCAAGACAACAAACATAAGATAACAAAGAGAAAGCAAGAAAAAAAAAATCAGGAACCATCTCTTATGCAAGAGAACCAGAATATATGTAACCTTCTCCACCACGAATTTAGAACCGTGTCTAATTTTTTCTATTCAAAATATGACTCCACAGCAACTTCCAAAGCAATCTATAGTGTATATTTATATCGAACCAAAGCATATAATAGATCAAATTACCTCTTGAATCCCGCTTTCCTTCAAGTCGTCTCCTTGGAACAATGACTGCCAGGAACAAAGAATTCATACAAGTGAACGAAAACATCTCATTATAGCTCAAAAACCAATTCAACTATTTAAGCTAGAATGAAAAGCCAACTCAACGTCATAGCTTTTCTTTTGTACCTATAATAATTGTTGTAAAAAATGTAACCTAATTAAAAACAAACCTTTGTATCCAATTTCAAGTACAATGATGGTGCTTCTTCCCACCATCCAGCCATCTTTTCTACATCATCCCGAGTGAAACCATGCAAATTTCGAGCCGCGCAACCCTAGAAGTCCATGAAAAACTAGTTACCAAATTTTGGGGAAAAAAATCTATTCAACTGCTATGGCCTATGAGAACACCAAACAAATTTTTATTACTGCATAATGAAAGCGCTAGTGTGTGATATATACTCACCACTGGATCCTTATACGGAGCTTCTACTAAATAAACTTCATAACCGGATCTCTGAAATGTAAGCAACAAAAAATAAGCAAACCTAATAAAAAGCAATGGTATCTCAAGCAAGTACTTTAAGTTGAAACTATGATAAAAGTAGCAAAAGTACTGGTACTGGCAGTAGTAACAGGCAGTCTAATACAAAAGACACGGGCTTGGAATTTCCATGTAGCCTTTATAGGTAAACAAGCAAAAGAGATTTGAAAGCGCATCTCACCAAATACGCTCCCTCTATTACACTCTATTTTATGTTTCCAATAACCCAGATAAAGTAAATGTAAAGGTCTTAAGAGGCACATTCATAGCAAGTAAGCTATCCCTGAAAAGTAAACGTGTTTATAACACCCTGACAATTCACTAACTTCACAGAAGCCTACAGTCCTATAGATAAGAAAAAAAACAACAAGAATCGCATCAATCCACCTCCTCGGTGAAAGACCTTAATACGGCCTGAGGATTTCCTAACTGGCGCTTAGCTTTCTAACAAAGCAAGTTGCAACAATCAAGCAAAGTGAGCGCAAAACCCACACATTTCCAATTTATAAAGAAATGCCTCAGCCTCTATATCTGTCCATACAATTCTGAATTCCCCAATGTTAGCAGACGACAAATAACAAAAAAAATTGAGCAAATGATGTTGCCGAGTAGAACTAATTGTACAGAGTGAGGACCTAAATGTTAACTTTCCCAAAAAACCTCTCAAGTTTTTGAACTCAAGTAATACATATGAAAGTTTTTTTTTTATCAGCAAAGAAAGATTTCTCTATCATTAATAAAAATGATACAAAACAGAAACCTTGTAGTGATACACTAGGGAGCATCATGCACAGACGGTAGTACCTCACCTATCACTACACCTCACCTCACATTTTTTTTTTTAAAAAGCAGGAAAAAAAAACCCAAACTTTGGTAAGGCACCAACAAACACCCAAAAAGAGCCCAGCCCAAACAAGTGGACTAGGCCTAGACACCCAAACATAACAACAGCCCAAACAATAACCCACCTACAAATGAAAGAATTTTTTTGCAGCAAGTGAAGTTTGTTTTATAACTAATTTGAGAAACAATTGCAACTTTTTTTCATAGTATGAAATATTTTTCTAAAAGCTTGACCAAAAATTTCTCAAGCAAACATACAAAATGAAGACAACTTCCAAAAAATACAGCCTACTTTCAGCACACCAAACCAACAATAAAAAGACCAAACACATGAGAAATCTAGGTAACAGCCACCACCAACCCACTAGCTGGTATACAACAAACACTAAGGAACAAACATGCACTCAATCAAAGCATCCCTATCATGTTGTTTCTACAAGAGTGGGCAATCTAGAGTAACACTTTAAGCTCAAGATTAGCAGACCGGAGATAATGCACTATAGCGTATGCACAACGAGCCTTTTATAGTGGAAATAAAAACATGATTAACGAGCAGATGTTTTCCGGAAAATCTTAGAAGACCCAAGATTAGTTAGTAAGTAAATACTGTCCATTCATAAAACAGCTGGGATAATTCCTACCATTTGTTATTTGTCCAAATAAAATTACAAGCTTACAAGCAACACAGGCAAGTAGCCCTGGGTACATGCATAACAAGAAACCCCTGATCCATAGACAATGACCATATGCTACTAACAGGAAACGAGTACCCAACTAATTAGAGGACCCAAGAAACCTCCAACTGCTTGGGAAAATTTTGATAGACTTCCGACTCCAGTCTTCAGAGCCAAAATTGTTATTTGAAAAACTATCCTTCCAATCACAGTTTTCCTTCTATATTCTGCTTACCTTTCCAATTAAAATAGTCCCACCTTAGGATCTCAGCTCCTTATAGGCTCTTTATGCACTTAAAACTAGAATCGTAACTTTTGAAAGTTAAAAGTGCAAAGGACACAAATGATTTTGTTAACAAAAACAAATAAATTTTGGATGAACACTGTTTGAAACAAATTAACTGCAAGAGGTCTCTCACTAAAGAAATTCTACATTCAAGGGCGAGGACTCTCAGACCTCTAAATCCCCAGGAAAAAGGATATTGAAAAACAAAATACTCGGAGCGGTTGTGAGAGAGAGAATTGAGGGTATACCTTTGCAGTTGCCCAAAACTGAGCAAAATCAGCTACCCGCAGATTGCGGTCATCCACTAACGAGGCACACATACCAGCAACAAATGGGTCAATTTCCGAACATAACTGCATCTGTTGTTAGCGAAAATGAAGGCAGTGCAGAGGCACTGCATCACCACTTAACTATAATCAAACTAGATTTTTGAACTTGTTCACCATGACAAGCCAGCATAATTTAGAATAACCTTTCTAAAAATTTGCTTAATTAAGTGCTTTAAAAAATTTGGAATGTTTAAACTCTACTGTCCCCTAATCTAAACAAAAATCAGGCACAAAATCACCAAGATGAAGGGTAGTGGAAGAAGGAAAGAACTATACCAAAGCACAATCAAGCAAGTAAAGAACTCATGTGAATCAATTCGTACCGAGCGACAAATTGATTGGTGGGGGGGATAAAGGCAAACAATAAAGCACTATTTAAAGCTTTCAGTTTTAAAACAATTTGGTGTCTCGCCACAGAACATGCTTACCAATTACAAGGGAGAAAACCCCTTCATCAAGGGTCTTTTTGAATGCCTTCAACAAGCTTGACCGATAAGCCTGTTGCAGAGACATACCATCAACTCAGTAAACTAAGAAAGAAAACCATTATCACATAAACAGTAGTTTACTACATGAATTGACGGCAACAATGCCAAAGATATGAACGGAATCGACGCCCTACAAACAATTGTACCAACCAATATTGGTCATTTGAGAGCATTGATAAAATTACAAGGAACAGTGAAAACACTTCCATCAATATGAATCCTAATTCACACTTAAGACTCATAATGAGAGGATAGTGGGACATCTGGCAGAGACGATGTGCGTTTATTTCTTACAAAAGTTTATACCACACATGAGGACCCCTTGCTATTTATATACCAGGCATGCAAAAGAGTCTACGTTAACCTCCGCCATTTCCTTTTGAACCGCATGTAGAGTCTATGCTACATGGACTCAGGTAGGAAAGTCTTGTGGTAAGTGTCAGGTTCATCCAACCCACATGCCCAAAGACATTGGGTCGCGGGGAAATAAACACATTTCGTAATACTTCTAATACCCTCACGGGGTGAAATGGTGTCAACAAAGTGTCAAGAGTATTTCATGAAGTTTATTCGATACTAATATTGGACATTGAATTAGTAAATAAGTTTGTGGGATTCATCCACTATACAGCTGGGAAGGCAACTCGCACCGTTACTCAAGTGTCGAGTATCCATGGGTACTTCATACATAAAGTATAGCCCATGTAACAAAGTGCACGTTAACCTCTAAAAATGCAATATTATATGTCACGTGATGATGCATTTTGTCTTAAGCCAAAAGGAGCCATTATTAACCTTCATAAAAGTTTTGGAACTCCCCAAACAGTAACTCACCTTTAAAAAGACCACCAGAACAGAGTGTTTCCCCCATCAGAACAAATACAAGGATAAATATTTTCCATCCATGCACATGGACCAACAGAAAGTGCCAGAATTTTTCTAGAAAGAGAGAACTAGTTCCTTTTATTTACCCAAAAAATTAGTTCCTTTTCTGTAGGGAAATGGAAATCCATACGGTAACCTTCATCATGGATAATATAAAGAGTGCCAGCTTCTTCACAAAGCCGGCGAACCATAGTAGCCCAACTGCCCAAGTATATCCAGAACTTCTTTACAGATTCGAATATATTGTAGAACACTCGTTAACCTTCCCATCACAGAAGCCACAA
Source organism: Rhododendron kiyosumense (assembly GCA_019656275.1). Classification (NCBI taxonomy): domain Eukaryota; kingdom Viridiplantae; phylum Streptophyta; class Magnoliopsida; order Ericales; family Ericaceae; genus Rhododendron; species Rhododendron kiyosumense. Next base: position 1,604,785 of record BPLS01000164.1, read on the forward strand.
AAAAAACCCAGCTATACATGTCTACACAATGAAAGTCATTGAAAACCAAATCCATAAGATTTTTGAGACTTCTTGGATTACCTCTTCCATCTCAGGTTCATAACAGTACTCCATGACCTTCTTCATAACTGGTTTCTTTCCTCTCACAGAACTTGAAGACTTTGAAACATCACTTTCCTCCAACTACAGAGTAGGTAACAACTCAAGTCTCAGATATCCAATAGTTTTTCATCTCAGAAATCAAGGTTTCACAGATTTTTTGAAGCTCAAAATAAAGAAGATATGAAGCTAGTGATAAACCTTTTCCACTTCAGTCATGAAGTAATCATCCATGGAATGGATTCTTGGGGCACCACCACCATTTTCAACCTCAAGATCACGCAGCATCTTTGCCAAGTAACTCTTTCCGCTACCTGAGAGTAGAATGCAGCTGTTAGCTCTACCTACCAAGAGATGCTAGGGACACCTATCACACCCCTATCAATTTGTCACACCCCTATCACATACATGCATGTGGGTCCCTAGCATTAATTGTGGAATGAGACCCACATGCATGTATGTGAGAGGGGTGTGACAAATTGATGTGTCCATAGCATTATTGCTACCAATATGGTCTATCCAAACCATAAAATTGCTAATTTGACAAATCAGAAGACCAAACTTTAATGGAAGACAGAATCTTTATTCTTCTGCAGTATTTTATGCAAGTCCCCAAAGAACAAGGAGTAATCCAAATCACGTGGAAAACTTTTGTGGACATCAAATTAACATTAGACTTCTCACCACCTTTCCTTCCCATCAATGCAAGTAAAAAACAAGCGATCCAATAAAATGTCAAATTGCTTGTCTGAATCAGCCACTCTCAAAAGAAAGCATAGAACAAAAAGGTCATACAGCCAGAAACATCCAAAAGAGAAAAATAAAGGGAAAATGGGCTTATACACCATTCTAAACGCCACAACTATCTAACATGTCAAGGAATCAAACCAGGGTTGGGTTAGTCTGCTACACTCCAACGGAAATACAACATGTTTCACAATACTTGTAATGTGGTTGATTTCAATTCCTAGCTTCAAGGGTTTCAGTGTTAGTGCTCAACGGTTTTCTAAACTTATTGTTGGAGAGATTCAAGAACAACCTATGTCCTTGGATAATGATGCCAATTTTTCATATCATATTTTCCTTCATCTGGTTTAAGCCTTTTGAAAATTAAATAGGAAAAGTTTCTTAACCAGGCAAAACTGAGATTTGAAAATAAAAAGTATATTACCCCACCAAGAGCGGCCAATTCCAGCAAGTATTGCTGGTAATAGCGTACGCATAACCAACGAGCACAAGAGAAAACAAAATATTATAGCACAAAACTTTAGATGAAATAAAGTCAAAGAACGTTAACAAATAAACCTTCATCTTGACTATTTAATGTTATGGACAAATATTCCAAATGTGCAATCACTATCACCATATACACATTTCAGCTAGATGTATGATGACACACATGGGAAGAAGGGAAATGCATGTGAGTAATAAGCTTGCTATTCGTTTTTTTATTCTAATGTATTTTACACGTGAAAGTTTCCGGAAGGATTTCCGAAGGGTGTGTTTTACTATTTCCAAAACTTTCTATGGCTGTTGCATCTGCCTACTGCTCATGTTACAGATAAGACATTGTCAGGGTGTTACATGGAGTCTTTATTATATCTAGAACAATTTAATTACTCGACTAAAAATTCAGAGTTCTGCAACATCGGAGTCATTATCCTAGTAAAATTAAGACAACCCAACAGGTAAAAGTCCAAACTCAAAAAAAGATACCTGGAAGCCCCCGGAGGATTATCACGATATGATCAGGACGGGTTGCTCGATGTGGCTGCTTAAATATGTGAGATGCATCAACAGCTTTGGGCTTGTCTGAAGATGTGAGTGGAAGAGGGCGACTCTGTCCCAGATATTTGCTACCACTATTGTTTTGAAATTCCTAAAAGCAAAATGGTAATTAGATTAACCCACTAGAAGCCAAAATCATGCTCAAACAAAAGATATGTTCTATTTAATAAGAACAAACATCAAAAAGCTCCAATGAACAAGGGCTGCCAATAACTATCCATGCTTATTGTTGTTCTTTTTTCATAAGAATGACAACATCAGAAAGTGAAACTCTCCTTAAATCCCATGTACAATCTCAGTTCATAAAAGTATCTGCTAGCATAAGCATTCCGGAACAAAAGATCAAGGAGACGAATTATCCTATTGTGTTTCCAATTCCTTTTCCTAAATCGTGCCAAAGTCAATGTATTATACTCTCAAGTCTCAAATAAATACCTGGTAAACAACGAAATAATTTTTCAGGTAATAGGTGCAGATAATACAACTGTTCAATGGTGCAGAACTACCCATAACTAAAAAATAGACTCCAACAATTAAAACAAAGGCAACCAAAAAAGACATAACTAACCATGACAAGTGCAACAGCATGAAGGATGCCGGAAAATAAAGAGTGCTAGCCATACCTCAGTAGCAAAGCTAGTTGAAGAATGAAGACGTGATCTATCATGGAAATTCGGTCGCACCAATGAGTTGGTTTCAGCAACTGAAGCATACGATGCAGGCATGGTAGCTGCAGAACTAACAGCAATAGGAAATAATGAAGAGGGTGTTATAGCTGGTGAAGACAAGGCATGTGGCCCAGATAAAGGGTGCCCAGGAGGATCCACTGGAAGAGGTGGCGGTGGTGAAGCAGGAAGAGGAGGCTGGACATTAACCATTCGAGAAGCTTGCAGCGTATTCATATTATCAAATGGAAGTGATACATAACCATCTTGTCTGTTTAAATATTGATTTCCACTCCTATCATTTAGTTGGCCGTGAAAATGAATATCATGGTTCAGCTGCATAGGATTCTGCATTGCATATGGCTGTGACATATGATGATTACAATTGCGGTTCTCTGTTGACAAACTACCACCCTGTTGACTCTGAGGATAGCTGTTACCCAAATTCGAGTAATGCTGAATTTCTCCTTCATAATAAAGGGCTTCCGCATCCGACCCTTGTCGAGTATGCCCATTAGGCTGCCCATATTGACATTGCCCAAATTCTTCATTATTTCTATAAGCCCACGAATTCTCTTGTTCTCCTCCATACTTATGCGGGTTAAGATCACGCTCCGGGCGAAAATACGACCCCTTCCTATCAAAATTACCAAACCTAGGATCCCGAAACTCATTCATCTCAGAATTACTATGTGGTTTCAATGTCATACCATTCCTACCACCTCTCAACTCATCGAATCTTCCACTCTCCGCACTATCAATACCACCAAAACCCCTGTCAAAAACCGTATTTCCCCTCAAATACCCTTCAGCCTCGCGATCACCAGCCATGCCACCGTGATCGCGAATCAACTTCAACCTACGCTCATTATCCATTGAAATATGCGGCGGATTCATCGTGTCATCGTTCGCAAAAGCACCCCTCCCCATCTCATCGACTCTCATCCTCTTGAAACCCGTACCCCCGTGATCAAATCTATCAGGGGCAAAACCGTCCCTATAACCCCCGTGAACCATAACAGAGTCTTCGAAACTAGGGTTTCTATGCCAAGGCCGTGGATCTACGAGCCGATCATCGGGAAACGGACGGTGGAGATTGACGTTCGGCGGGGGAGGGTCGAGGAAGGGATCGAATAAGGGTCTTTGGAAGGGAGGAGGGGTGGGGGAGAGAAAGCTAGGGTTTTGAGTGAACGGGAGGGGTGGGGGGCAAAATGGAAAGTGAGAGATTGAGCAAGTTGGGCAGGTGTTATTGCCTTGGATGGGCGGCGGCGGTCGGGGACGCCATGAATGCTCCATATTTGTGGGTTTGATGTTGTGGTGGAGGGTGGTATGAGGGAGATGGAGTAGATTGGAGAGGAGATGGAATAGATTGGAGAGGAGATGGAATTAGGGTTTCGAATGTGGGAATTTGGGGTTTGTGGGGAGGAAGAGAAGGTAAAAAGAGAGAATTTGCAGTGCTGTTAATGTAAAATCCAAATTGGGGTTTCGCTTGCCCGTTCTTTTTTTCTGATCCGTCGCTTGCCGCGGGCCGACTATTCACGGCCCTTTATTTTTTCTCGCAACCCACTACATTTCAGTAAATGATTGTTGAAAATCATACATAACATTTCGGTTAATGACTGTTGAAAACAAGATTATATTTCGGTAACTACATGTCGAAAATATGTTCAATTTTCGGTAAACAACTGCAGAATATGTATTTTCAGTAAATAGCTATTGAAAAATATATATTATATTTCAGTAATTGAATGCTGAAAATGTATCTCAATTTCGATAACTAGCTGTCGAGTATAATTAAAAAAAATTTACGGGTTGCAGGAGAAAATAGGGGACTGCGAATAGTCGGCCCCACGCTTGCCCGTTCCACTTTTTTGCACTTTAAAAAAAAATTGCACATTTTATCCATATTCATTTTTTTCGCATTTGCGTAAAAGTAAGAAAATTTTAATTTTTCGACTCGTTTCGTCGAGACGAATTAATAATTCACAAAAATTTAGCGTAAAATTAATAAATGTACAAAAAAAAATTTAATAAGGACAAAATGTTCACTTTTTTTTAAAAGTTGAGTGGAACAACTACTATGTTCGTTTTGAGATTTGGGATTCTCTCGCTGCGCACTGTTTTTAATAAATTTTCTCTCGTTTCTTTACCTCTCTTCACTCATTGCCCAAAATTCCAAAACCAAAATCTCAAAACCAACATGATTTTTTTTTTTTTTGATCCGCCAAAACCAACATGATTGATTTGAGTAAAATGAACTGGCTGCTATTAGGAGAAAAAGAAAAACGACGTCATGAAACTTCAGAACTACTAAACTAGGGTCCAAGATTTAATCCGAACCGTCCAATTATTTTATCAATGTGTTGGCCTTGGCCTGTTTTGATGCAAAGATGTGATAGATGTGGGGTGTAGAGTTATGTGGAGAGGATCCGAGTCCATGAAAAACCCAGAAATTATTTACCCCTCAAGCCCACACAAACCCACAAGGCAACAAGTTATCTACCCATCAAGCTCTGGAAAACCCAAAAATAAGTACAATTGGAAACGGTTTGGGACAGGCCAGGGCTCATTCTCTCAATCTCAAGAGGTAACCATAAAAATCAAGATCAAGGAGGAAACGGTTTCCATCAAAATCGAGGAGACAACCAGGCTCGGCCTTGAGTTTTCTGGGGTCTAGGCAACTAACTAATTTGGGGCCCTTTACATCTATAAATGGAATATTTTCATAAAATACAAATTGTCCCAAATATAAAACTTGCAACTACTTATATGGCGAGGTCACAAAAATTACAATACAATAACTAATAAGTATCACTTGAACAGTGCTATTCTTGCATTTTTAGAAGCAAATATCACTTGAACAGTGCTCTTCTTGCATTTTTAGAAGCAAATAAATCAATTAAGCTTCCATAGTCTAGTTTTACTACAAAATCATTTTCAATGGATAGCATGGCTAACCCATTCAATTAAGTCGTCAACTGAATGTTAGCCATTCAATTAAGTCGTCAACTGAATGTTCAATTGGTTTACTGGTCGTAACAAATTTATCAATAGCTATAGTTCTCAACTTCCCAAATGCATAAACAAATAATACTTGCAAAAGACAAAAACATAAACAAATGTAGCCCAAAGCCCTTACCTGGTACTCTGGTCGATTGATTTCTTGCCGAGTTGCCGCGAAAATCGATTTTTGTATTCACGCTTTTACCTCTTCAAGGGCAGGGGCTAAAAGTATTTTGGGGCTTTGTTGGGTTAGGGCTACAAGTAGGACTTTAGGAGACGAAATTTGGAGGTGAGAGACAAACAGTCAGACAAAAAGAGAGAGAGAGAGTAGAGAAGGCGAGAGGAGAAGCCTACGTTAGGTTGGGTAACTTGGGTTTTCAAATTTCAATTCTGTGCTGTGAGACCGGAGGCAGTCTCTGCTGACTTGGCTGTTCCATTTGTGGTTCTATTGTGTGGGTGTGTGTGTGTGTTTTTTTTTTCCCTTTTAAGAGTTGTCACAGGAATTTCCCTATTGGGCTGAAAAAATCTTTTGGGCCTTGTTTTAAAATGGGACCTCACTCAGTTAAATTAACTTTGGGTACAAATTTTGAGCCTAAGGACTCCTAGTGTAATATACTAACTTATAACGGTGAGAGCCCTAAATTGGTTGGTCACCTAGGGCCTTTCGCAACGATTTATGACCAACCAATTTGGGGCCCTTCACATCTATAAATGTAATATACTAACCATCAAAATCAACAATTTGTTTTTCTCTCAATCTCAAGAGGTAACCATCGACATTTGATCTGATCGGCAATGGCACACCAATGCTGATCCAATACTCTGATGTGTTGTTGGGACGGAGAAGAAGAAAGAAAAGTGAAAAGAGAACAAAGAAAAAAAGGTGTTGTAGTAATATTTTGATAGAGAATAGGTAAAATAGATAGTATTAATATAGTATTAAAAGAGATATGAGTAGCTACAAGAAAAAAAAAGTGCACTGTTGACTAACATTTTTTGGCTCAATTGTTGCATAATCTGGTGCACTTGATCTTAAGTGGCAAACCTAACCCAATTAAGATCCAAAATTTTCGTCCCAACATCTCACAAAGCTTTCTTTCGAGTTTCTACCCGCTCAATTTTCGAATCAAAAACTTGGAAGCGACTTTTGTTGAGTACCTACTGACAACAGAATGCCAAGGTCATGAGGATACTGTGGTACGAACACTTACATTGATGATTTATGCATAACAAAACGTCACTCCCTTAGAACATATCAAAGTTCATAGAAAAAGCCTTTAATTGCATAAATCATACTGTATGTACTAGAACACTACAAGGTTTTATATCCGAATTACCGGTCAGGATTTTGATGATGTGTTGCAAACTTGCAATCTTGTGCATTGAAACAGAGAGCAGGGCCAATATTAGCTAGTTCTAGATGCATATACAGTACATACCAACCTGATCTTTACTTTAAAATTATTTTGGGTAGAGTATTCAAGCAACCTTTCAGAGCAGTAGCACCAGAAAACCCTCAAGTAGGAGCTGACTTGAGGGCCCCAAGTTGGGGCATATCCACCTGCCTTATTGGAGATGCCAATGCAAGTTCAATAGAGGAACGAGAAGACAAAGACTCGTCGAGTAAACAAGAAGAAACAAACCATTTCTTCTGCATAAAGCTTCTCTTTCACCGCGGTTCCAGGTGAATCCTCTTCTCTTCAGTATACTTCTTGGCTGCATCACATGCTACACGCACAATTGAGTTCAAGTGTAGGTGCTCGGCTTTGCCAATGTAGATTTCCGGAAGTTGGTGTACCAAATTGTCGTACTCCTTGCATGCTTTTGGCATCATGAATTGGTCTCGAAAATCTAGTTCGCTTAAGAACGATACTTGCTTTTTACATGATTCTGTGCTTGCAATTACTTCAATGAATTCGTGTGTTCCTGGAGAAATAAAAATCGAATTCATTAAATAACCAAAAGCCCATTTACTTTGAAAGTATAGAAATCGCGTAAAAGGGCCAGCCAATAATGTCATGGCTCATGGTTTTATTGTTGTTAGTAATCATAATTATATACTTGAACCTGTCATCCCCGATGTAGGACTCAACATTCACCGAGAGCAATAAAAACGATGAGGATAATACCAATGAAAGGGGAAATTTTATAGAAGAAGGGGTACTAGGACGAATTATTATCTGATAGGATAGGATGGGGCAGATTTATTGGTGAAGTACATGCATTACACAGTAATTGGTTAAAATTCAAAACTGAAAATTCAACAGGAGGGATGGAGAGAGTCCCTCGGGTAGGCTGGTGAGCTATAGCCTGCCAATGAGACCGGCCAGAGGGGAGGCCGGCAAACAGTTCTGCTAGCGAAAGGGGCTACTGGGCCGAGGGAGTTTCGGTGCCCCTTTTTTGCACTCTCTCCCACACAATGCCCAATATACCCCTTTGTTGTGCTCACGTGGACAGCACATGGGTATTTTCTGTACAAAAATTGGACGGAAGGTACAAGAGGGTTGACCTTGAAACAGTCATCAAGAACTATTAGGTCAAACTCGTTCAAATTAGAAGTATAAGGACTAAAGTGGAATTTGCTTCAAACTCGAAGGGATATATGAGAAGTTTACCCTGAAAGTAATATTGAAAAACTTCTCTTTTTATCTTCGCTTCTTTTTCCTTTGCTTAACAAGCTTAAGATCCCAGAATTGCCTAGGTGGTGAAGAATGTGCACAGTGCACACTTTCTGTACCAATAATCATGCCAAAATAGAATTACCATAAGTGAAAGTCATTATATGACTGAGGAATATAAACTACCTCCAAGAAATTTGCTTGTGCGATTCCACTGAGATATACCCAATGTGGCATTAAACCCTTTCATGCATAGCAGATTCACACCGTCCGATTTCGGCTTCAGGCATCTAAAGAAACTGGTCTCCCTCGCCATGTGTATGAATGCTTTAATCTCATGCCGCAACTTCACACTAGTTGAGCAGCTTGAGCTATGGAGCTCTAGAATTTCCTATTTCAAAAAGGACTACCCATATTAATAATATGATGATCGGAGGATGTCTCCTCAATAATAAAATAACCAGAACTAAAATTCCATTAATGCCATGGGTTATTACCGTGTGGTTGTAACTTGGCATTTCAGAAGGTTCTTGAAAAGAATATTCAGGAAAATATGGAACAGCTTATTTTGCTAACAGAAGTTGTTCATTATACTCCTCAAATTCATCGTCCAAATCCAAATCCTCAGCAACAACATAACCAGCATCTTTCATTTGCTTTGTCAATCCCCCCAACAAAGGGTATATCTCATTTGCTTGGGAATTTGATGTATCCTCCACCAAAAAAGGGGAAAATGCAGCACCCGCATCCACCCAAGCACAGCCCGGAGCTTTTGTCACACCCAAGTCCCTCATTAAGGTCCTTACCCTAGCTAGCTTGTTCCAACATCCAGCTGAAGCATACATATTAGCTATCAGAACATAGTAGCCAGAATTTTCAGGCCTCATTTCCAACAATTTTTCAGCTGCCCATTCCCCCATCTCTGTGTTTCCATGTATTCGACATGCTCCAATAAGAGTGGCCCACATAGCAGGGCTTGGGTGGTAAGGCATCCTTCTGATAATCTCTTCTGCTTTCTTCAGTAAACCAGCCCTACCAAAGAGATCAACCATGCAAGCATAGTGCTCTAAACGAGGAATTACACCATAGACGGCCAACATCTTTTCAAAAAGCATCTGACCTTGGGTTACAAGACCCGAATGACTACAAGCAGACAAAATAGCAACCATAGTTACATGATCTGGCTTTATCTGGAACCCGATCATCTCTTCAAAAAGTTTTATTGCAGCCTGTCCCTCTCCTTGTATCCCATAACCAGCTATTAATGAAGTGTATGTCACTTCATCCTTCTTGCTTAGCATATCAAAAAGTCTTCTTGCTAGAAAAACTTTTCCAGATCTTGCGTACATATCCACAAGAGCATTCCATAGCAGTAAGTAATCATCGAACCAAACACGCCTTATAATGTAACAGTGAAACTCCTTGCCATGTTGCAGATTCGCCACTCGGGCACAAAGTGGAAGAATACTTGCAATTGTCACATAATTAGGCTCAATGCCAGAAAACAACATTTTCCTAAATAGAAAGGAGGCCTCCTCAGAGAAGTCCCAGTGTGCGTAACCAGAAATAATGGAGTTCCAACTTATAATACTCTTAGCTTCTAATGATAGGAATAAATTGTGTGCATGCCTAAGGTCTTTGCACCTAGCATACATATTTATTAAAGCATTTTGAACATTATGAAGTCCACTAAAATGACAGCGAATTGCAACACAGTGAATCTCCTTCCCTAGTATCAGAGAACACATATGGGAGCATGCACCCAAACCAATAAGCACTGCAACAGAATCCAGATGAATGCCAGAGGTCGTCATCTGTGATAGCAATTCAACTGCACCCTTATAGTTTCCAGTTTTCAAGCACCCTCCAGCTATGGTGTTCCAGGTTATTATATTCAATTCTACTCCCTGCATTCTCATGCTTTTAAAAAGCTCAAAAGCTTCTCCCCACCTACCTTTGCAGGCATATCCAGAGATCATTGAGTTCCAAGAAACAGCATCTTTTTCGGGTATTTCGTCAAACAACTTCCGAGCGTCATCCACTTCCCCACACCTTGCATACATCGAGACTAAGGCATTTTGCACAAACAAACACCAATCAAGACAGCTAGCATCAATAGACTTATGAACCTCCCTCCCAAAATCAAGATTTAGTTCTTGACCACAAGCCTTGAGAACAGATGGGTATGTGAAATTATCAGGTCTAATTCCCGCATTCACCATTTGCCTGTAGGTGGATAGAGCCCCCTGCCATAGCCCATTTCTCACGTAAGTAGAGATAAGCAAATTCCAGTGCAAAGGGTGCAAACTTTTCGAAGTCTCAGTTACAAGATGGGCATCAACAAGGAGATTAAAGGCCGAGTAAAAGCTGATCAGCTTGCGAACCAATATGGGATGTTTGTCAAGACCTGAAGAGATAACGAAGGCATGGAGCTGTCTACCCTCTGAAAGTGACTTAAGGTCGGAGCAAGACATCAAAAGAAAAGAAGTGGCACGCAAAATTTTGTCACAGGCAACACCAAACGAAGACTGGCATCGGATGAGAGAGAAGGTCCTGAAGGCTTGAAAAAGATGGCCTTTCGATGCAAAGTCTTTGAGAGATGTGAGAAGAGAATCGACCATGGAATCATCACGTTGCCTGGTTCCAGACGTTTCTAGCGATGTTTCTCCAGAATTGCATAAGTTGGGTAGGTTCTTGTCTTCAGGTTTGATTCGTTTCCACTTCTTAGGGATGAATTTCTGGATTTTGGATATAGAAAGGCCTCTCAGTCGCAGATAACATGGAGAAGACGGCATATACCAAAGAAATATGTCTTATGCGTAGCATGTAGGTACTCACCACATGACTGGAAGCACGTTTCCAATGCTCTTCGTGCTAGGAATTAGTTAGTTAGCAAACTTATGCCC
>BPLS01000164.1:1615873-1688136 GCA_019656275.1 Rhododendron kiyosumense
AACATGTAGACTCATGAAGAAGAATCCCATGAATAGCAAACCTCCTTATTCTATCGATGAAAGCCACGGTGAACCAGTACTCGGGCGCAGTGCTGCGAAGGGCAATGAGAGTTTGAGCGCTAGCAATTCTGAAAACCTCTGTCTATCGCAATCATTGTTCTTGCATCGGGAATCCACCCGATTGCTTGCGGTGAAAATGTCCTTTTGGAAAAGTTTTTGATTGTAGAAAGCAACGTCCAGCAAGAACCATGTGGTGGTGGTTCCAAGCAAGTGGAGTCCGTGGCGATGAAGAAATTGCTTGGAAAATAAGCCGAATGAATTTCCCTGCTCTTCCGCCATCTTTTCGACCTTTTCTTGCTCTGCTTCGATCTCAACCTATAACATGTTAGCAGCAGCTTGTTTGGCGGCTCGTTCAAGGATCTTAAAAAATACTTATTTTTAAATAAGTTCTATTTTTTTAATTTTTAATTTAAAAATAATGAATTTTTACTAAAAATCTAAAAATATGCAATATGAATATTTCAATTTTAAGCTTTTAAACAGTGCAAAAAAATTTTAAAAAATAATTTTTGCAAACACATTATTTTTAAGCTTAAAAATTAAAAATATGTAGTACTTATTTTTTAATAAGTTTTGTGGAATGGGCCTGTCGAATTTAATTTTGTTCACCATCTATTTAAGAGGGTGAACATTACTCTCATTCCTATTAGTTGAAATTTTGTAGATCCCAGTTGAAAGGCACACCCAACAGTGTCCTGGCACATTTTGTATCTCTGTCATCATAAATAAAAAATAGTAGAAAACCTAAAAGCGTGTTCCTGCTTTCAAGTTTATAAAGAATCACAAAAATGTGAAAAGGATCTGCCCCTCCAAAACAGAGAGTCTACACTTCTCGACCCAATTTCCCGATCGGAATCTTGACGCCATTCCGAGCACACTCCGGCCACCGGACGGTCGATCCGAGCCGTCCAAAAATTCTAAAAAAAAACCGAGTGGGCCTTAGCGTGAATCAATGGCATCCGATGTGTGTAGATGCTCGATCCAAACACTTCATATTTTTGTATATATATACATGTAAATTGATCCAATATATATACAAAAACATGGAGTGTTTGGATCGAGCACCTATACACATCAGATGCCATTGATTCTCACGAAAACCCACTCAGTTTTTTTTATAATTTTTGGACGGCTCGGATCGGCCGTCCGATGGCCAGAGTGTGCCCGGCGGAGTGTCGGGATTCCATTTGATCGGGAACTGTAGCACCGCTCCCTCCAAAACCTTTCTGAATTCAAGTAAAGTAAAGAATAGTCCTCTTCCTTGGAGACTAGGGTCTTCCCTCCAAAACCCAAAAACTCCCAACTTCTGCAAAAAGTTTGGAATAAGAATACAAGAATTCACAAGAAAAGCTAAGCTATACTTGAAAACTGGCCACCCTGAAAACTCAGAAACTTGAGAGATCAGCTCCTGAATTTTCTCACCTTATATACGGCAGAAAGCAAAACCCGTTTTGATTCGTGATCAGTTCGAGACCCAAGAACGAAAGCCCACATCTCATCAATGACGGACGTTGGAGGAAGGCGACAGGCGGCTAGCAGTGATAATATCTTAGTTGAGGAAATTTCACCTCAATCCGCTTGGACAGAGGATCCGATCTATCACTGTTTGCTTGTTGATATTCCTGGTAATATTAAAGCTTTGTCTACGCGCTTTTTATTTTTCTGATTCGCATGTGTAGGCGGGAGTCGCAACCTCCCAAGTGGTAGTAATTGACCCAACGTTACTGCACTGGTTCAAGTCACGAGAATCACCGTCTCTGTCGAAAATTAAACTAAAACATGCTACAATCAGGAGTCTTTGTATGCACTACCTGTATATATAGATCGACGTATAATAGGCATAGAGGTCCAGAAAGCCTCAGAGAATATCTGTCCAATTGCCCAGAATTCATGGTGTGTCTGTCACCATTCAAAAAAAGCCTTACTAGATATACACTTGCACATCTCTGTTATTTGGAGATGCATTTTGCCTCAATTTAAGGGCACTAAGACCTAAGCCCGGGCAATGGCATGGACATGAATACAAGATTTCATAGGAATGTTTTGCCATGGAAAGGAGGGGGTAAGTTGGTTATAAAAACACAACAGTTGTCGAAATCATTGTCCCCGTTTGTTTACTGTGTTTGAATCAGTTTATGAGCACAATTTTCAGTAGACAATTTTTTTGGAAATATGAACAATCATCATTTTCACAATCCCTTTACATGCCAAAACCGAAAGCAAAAGTTCTCGAATATGTTCCCTACCCAGTTCACATAAACAAGAGGCATGTCTTGACCTCCTGGGTAATATCAAAGAATTATCCGATCATCATAATTTTTGGTGTGGTTGACGTTCTCAATGAGGTCTTAAAAATGCACGGTCTTCATAATCAAAGTGGACTGCGGAAGGGCCCACAAATAGGTGGACTAAAGAGGATCCAAGTCCTAACATAAACAAGAGGCATGTATGTCATTAACTTTCTATTACCTCTTCAGGTTTCAAGAGGGAATGGTTGAATCTTCACGTTCATGACCGCGGTCATATAATGGTCGGGGGAGAGAGACAGACCGAGAATAAAATTATCCGCTTTGAGCAGACGTTCAAAATCCCAGAAAACTCGAACACTGAAAAAATCAGTGGAAGATACGAAGGCGGGATTCTTTATGTCATCGTCCCAAAGCTAGTCAAAGACAAGGAGAGGGAACTTCTTAGCCCAGCTACCGACGACAACATTAGAGGAAAAAAGCATGAGCACAAGCACGATCAAGAAGAACACAATAAAAAGCACAAGCGCCATCAAGAAGAACAAGATGAAAAGCATGAGCATGAGAACGTTAAAGAAGAACACAGCCACATAAAACATGATAAAAAGCACAAGCGCCATCAAGAAAAAAAAGATGAAAAGCATGAGCATGAGCACGTTAAGGAAGAACACGGCCACATCGGCCATCATGGTCAGAATGCTGACAACAAGAAAGTGGTTGAGGAAGGAAGTTTTCAGGAAGCACCTACAGCAACATGGACGCTGGAAGGTGGTATTTTGGGAAGTGTTATAAAGATTCTAAGTAAGAACAAGGGGATTGCTGTTACTGCTGTGCTAGCATTTACACTAGGGGTGTTATTGTCTCAGAAGTTCCAATCAAATGCTGGAAGTGAGGGAGGCCTTCCACCAATGTAAGCATGTATACATGGTGATAAAAACAAATACGTAAGCATACATCCATTCTAGTAGGTCTAGTTATGTGTATGTTTATACCAGATCATACTCTAGGCTTGAATAAATGTCTGTACCCAGAAAAGAGAAACTCGATAGAGAAACTTCGAATATATGCAATGTGATGTTTACTTGTCTAATATTTGTGTCTCCTTTCATATTAATTGCACCAGTTACCTTGTAAAATTTGGACAAGTTGGTACATAATCAGTGCAACTACAGGGCCCTGGGGTTCAAATCCGGCTGACCCCTCCTTCTCCCTCCCCAGAATATGATTTTCTACCCTGTATCTTCTATAAACAAGTGCAGTTGTCATAATGCAAGAAAATGAATATTAAGAGCATATATCGCCTCAACGAAATAAAATACTTTTCCCAATATGTATATTGGCAGAACAAATAAGGCCAAGTTGAATCAGGTGGATGACAAGTACAGTTACAAAGCTCGTGTCAAAAAAAAGCCGATAACACAGCAATGGCATGGATTTCCGAAAAGGACAACGAAATTTACCCACTGAACTCTACTTGGAAGAGTACTCAAAGATGTTAAAAAAGCAAGCACATGCAGTTTTTACATTTGGCAGGATATATATAACTCTTCAAAAAACAGAGGGAAACACATATATGAATCAGAGTTATTGAACTGAAAAATGCAAACGAATATCTCTATAAATCAATCAGAGTTATTAACTGAACAACGCAATGGCTTTCTGAATTATCTACAGGCAGTTATGACCACAACTGACATCAATCGTAGTAAATGAACCTTTTCAAATATCACGAACATGATTTTTGTGCTCATCAGAAGCTGGTATCCTGTCTTCAAGATGGGATGTAGGGATTATTAACGGAAGTAATAACACATGTGGTTGTACAGTCGCTGTTTATTTCCCTGAATAACATTTCGAACCTCAAACATGGATGGATCACAAATTTGAGAGGAAAAGCATCCTTTCATTTCCATTTAAGTGAGATTGAATGAGAGATGTCTGTAAGAACATGCGCTTTTTGGCAGTGATAAACAAGCAGTCAATTATCATCCTTCATTCTTTTGTTTCTGATCTCTTCCTGGAAGTTGGGATAATTAAGCATGAGGAAATACATTTATGTCATACCCAGATAACCTATGAAATACAAATGGTTAGACTAATCACACACAATTTGTATATTATTTATCGTCATCTCCATCATCACGTGGCCAACAAAAGAATGACGGATATTATCCCAATACACAGTAAAATTCAGATATGGCCAACAAAAGCCATCTATTCTTTACAATCACTCACAATGGCTCTGAATCAAATTTTAAGGACAACTACATGCTAAAGTATTGATATTATACTCCAAAGGGCAAAGTCGTATAGGTATCCCAAAGATCCAGGCAAAGGTAGTTTGAGAGCAGGCTAAAACAATACACAGGATCAAGCAATTTAAACAGGGAAAGTTGGTATTTTCCGTCGTGACCAATGAAAACCATATCTCTACACAAAGTCTAGTACAGATGTAACTTCGCACGAACACAAGAGTGGACAGAAGTATACTTATCTGGAAATACAAAAAAGGAACAAACAGAAAAGGATTGTGAGTTACTCAATCTTTCTGCTGTGGTTTGAACTCATCTGGTAGTAGGAATAAGCCACAAACACAAGCATCAATTCAAAATCACTTTTATTTATCTAAAAAGGATCAGATTCCATTACCAGTCCATAACCTATAAAAGGTGAACCACTGCATATATATTCCACTAATGACCAACACAAGACGAGGAAACGAGTTCGAAGCTTCTTCAATTTGTGTGTCACTTTAATATGGAATGTCCACATGGCACAACCAGAGCTCTTGTATCTGAAGCCATCAGTAATTGGATAAGCAGTTGTTTTTTAATGTACCTAACTTCCAAATAAGTTGCTTTATCTTCTTTTCAGTCTGTAGGTCCTTTAGTTTTCGAGTTTCTATATCCAAGCAGACACCAATATGAAGCTATGTTGTTTTGTATCCTTAGTGATCCACATGTAATCGATTAATGTCGTATTTTCTGACGTTAGCAAACAAAGACTTTATCTTTCGCAATTGACATAGTCTAGTCTAATACCAAATCAGTACATCTTGCAACGGCATCCAGTTGCAGTTGAGACTTGACTAAAGAAAGAGTAAAAGGAATAGATCAGCAACAGGTTTAATGGGTTTCTTTTGAATCCAAATATAATCCCATCCCAGTACAACTAACAAACTTTTATGATTGAGGTAATTAGATTAGCATGTTGCAGTTTAATCCAATTTGGAGCTGGCTTACTGTATGCTTGGAACTTGTGGAACAGACAGGAAACTCAGGAAAGTAAGAGAAGGCGAATGAGGGAGAATTTAAAAGAAAAAAAAAAGGTTTATTTTCTTTTATTTGGTTCTGCAAAAAAAAGAAAAGAAAGGAAAGTAAGAAGGAAACTATTTTCTCATGCTTGATTTTAAAGAGCAAAGGGAAGAAAATAATATGCAATGTGCCAATGTGAGTGTACAAGAGAAGAGGATGGAATAATGAAGGAAAAGGGAAGGGAATTGACTTTTTATGGCTTTCAATTGGATTTCTTCTCTTTTCCTTTCCTTTTCTACCAAGAACCAAACAGAGAAGAAAAATAGAATCCTTTCCGTGAAGCGGTGTTCCAGTAAATTTTCAGCCATTGATCACGGAACATTGTTAAGAGACTAGAGGATTCTCACAGGATCTAAATAGCAGGAAATGCACCGGATCATTTTTTATTATACAGAGAAATTTGAGCACAGAGAATTTAAACTCATGTTCCAAACAGAGTGTTAGCCTCCCAATGCAACCTAGGAAATTATAGGCTCAATTGTGAACTTAGATTGTCCTGGTCCTCTCTCACTTGACACAATCTACTTGACAGCTATAGAGTTGAAAATGGGTATACGAGAATAAGGGTCCCGAAGCAATAAAGTGGGATGCTTAGTCCTCAACTTTATTCAAAAATGTTCTTTCTTGCTTTTGACAAAAAGGAGGGGGCCTATTGTTCGGTGGTGGAATCCTGTGCCTTGCTGAAGCATCTTGGTTCTGGAATAGCTACGTGTGGTGAGGTTTGGTTTTCATTCCAAGAACAGGAATGAGTGAAAGAACAGTAATAACTAAGCTAAGATAAAAAGAATCCGGGAAGGGCCCGGAAACGACCCAGACTGAACCGTACAGTGGCTCCGGTCTAAGGACCGGAGAGGATCCATTTCAAAGAACATATACCCCAGTCAGACAATAAACCTGGGGCATATTTTGAGAAAGTTAAATCCCAGGTGAATGATTTCAAAATATGTAAAAAAAATTGATGTACAGAAGATAGTCTTGTGGAATTTTTAGCAAATATGTTATGTGGGACTTTGAATAGATATGACATGAAAGTACAATTACAAATGCTATAAGTGGAAGTTAATGCCAATAAAAATGCATTTATATACCAAAACACATAAATCAACAACTAATAAAATATGCATTAACACAAGATACTATAGTTAACACATGGTCCAACCTAAGAGATACCACCAAATATAATTGGATAAAGGAAAACTTTAGGAAGTCTTTGAGATCATTAGATTTACTCATTCCTATGATATTTTATCTTCTCCTGTCCCACAGCATTCCTATTACTGCTGGTCTTAACAAAAAAACAGGTCCATAATTACTTTTAATGAATGGGCCTTACTCAAATTTGGCTTTAGGTCATCAGACTACTTTGCCAGGCATTTTGCTCGTCGTAATTCCCAACGAGCCTTTCTTCTGGCCGACGATGGTGAATCTAGCATGGCCATTGTTGTCACTCATAAATCTACAAAACGAATCCTGAAAGACAAACGATAGTGTGTTACTGATTAGTTCAGGTACTCGGAATTGATGGGAATCCGAAGCTAATAAGGTTGTATTAGCTAAAAGCAAATATCACCCAACACGATTTTTGTTACAATTAACTTTATGATGAATTCTAAAAAAATGAACGGTTTCGATCATTGAAGCAAGCTAGAAAAAGGCCCACAAAGGCCCGACAAGCGACAATCCAAACCCACAAATTTAGCATCTTATTCTATATTCCAAGAGTCTTAATCAGCAATCCACACTTCAGGAAATACACTAGTATTCAGTTAACAGTTTAATTTTAGTTTTTGCTTTGTTTTCAATCATTATCTTATTTCTTTCTTCAATAATTATCCTATTTTTGCAATTATTACTTTCTCATCTCTCTCCAATCATTACCATTCTCTTCAATCATTACTCTATTTCTCTCTTTACTTACTACTAAAAGTAAACTAAACTCTCAACCAAACAAAACCGTGATTTTACCCCACCGAATAATCAAATGCATATATTTTATGGCATCAAGTGATAGACTTAGGACCTTTAGAGCATCAACAGTGGAATAACTAAAAGTCAATAATCAAAAGTTGTCACATCATCTTTTGGTTATGCATTTAAGGGGTTGCTAAAGTTAACAATGTAGAGGTCTACAATGGTACAATTAAATTTGAATAACCAAAACTTGCCACATCACATTTTCAATTTATAAAAATCTAAAAATTGTGAACATAGAAAATAATTTTTTAAAAATAGGTTTCAAAATAATAAAAATAGGTTATTAGAAAAAGAGAAAATAGTTTTTTGAAAACTTTGATTTAAAAAAAAAGTTTTCGGGAAAAAGTTAAAAAAAACAGTTTTTGAAATTTTTTTTTTTAAAAAGAACAGTTTTTGAAAAAAAAGTTTTAATAAAGAACTGTTTTTGCAAAAAAATAAAAAAAAAAGTTTTGAGAAAAAACATATTTTGCAAAAAAAAAAAAAAAACTTTTTTTAAAAGTATTTTTCTTAAGAGTGTGTACTTTATTGAAGAAATATGAGAACAACTAAATTTAATTATTGACAAAAAGTTGCTAGTTTTGATTATTCAATGGCCAAAATTTGATGAGTTGCTAAAAGGATACTAAATCTGATTATTCCACTGTGAGCCCTTTTTTGAGCTTATTTTGCTAATCTTAGCAACATTTTAATTTTAATTATACCATTGTGGATACTCTTATAGCATAACTTAATCCAATTCTAGAGACTAGCAACACATGACATTAGCACAATCACAATCTAATGCAATACTCACCCATTCAACATAGCCGCTAGCTCAACCCATTCAATAAGACAATTAGTATAAATATATACATCCCAATACTCTTTTTTGGGGTAACGTAGAGTGTTCCGAGCCAAATCTCGGAATAATTCATAAAATCCTCTCACGGCCTTTCGATATGCTTACTGGTAGGAAAAGATGACCCCAAAAATTGCTTGTCAATGATAATAGAACTTGAAATCTTAGATGAGAAAGAATCTCGTAAATCCCTTGGGGTTAATACATACCATTATTACACACAAAAGAGATGTATTTATCACAGTTCGCAATTTGGGAATGGAATGGTCGACCGGTAGAGGTGGTTTGAGCCTTTGAGGAAGAACCCATAAAGGAGGAAGCCGAAAAGTTGAAAGAAAAACTTCACGAGAGAGAATGGAATCCAATCTGTCTCTCTCTCTCTCTCTCTCTCTCTCTAAAAAAAGATGTCTCTCTCTCTAGATATATATATATTTTCGGATAGATACACTGCCAAGCATCAGCAACAACCAACCACCTCAACATCATCCCCCGCCAAAAACATTCCCGAATCCCAAAAAACAGAAAACACGCTACCAAAAAATCGGAAAAATCCAAAAAAAATAATTAAAAAAAGGAAAAACCACCAACGGAAATACTACTCCAAAGCAAGGAACCAATTCAAAAAGGTCACAGCAAAAAGCAAGCAAACAAGCCAACACTCCCCACCACCACCACTCACCCTTCATCTCCTCCGCCATCAACGGCTGCCCCTCCCACCACCGCAACCCCCAAGAAAATGACACCATGACGACGTCGTCCTCTATCCATCCCCACCCGCCGAAAACCAGACGGAAACTAATCATCGACGTCGCGAACGCCAAAGACCTCCTCCCCAAGGACGGCCAGGGCAGTTCCAGCGCCTACGTGGTGCTAGACTACGACGGCCACAAGAAGCGAACCTCGACGGTTTACAGGAACCTGAACCCGGAATGGAACGAGACGGTCGAGTTCGACGTCTCGGACCCGAGCACGATGGAGTACGAGGTGCTCGAGGTCGAGGTCTTCAACGACAAGAGGATGAGTAACGGGAACGCGAGGAAGAACCAGTTCCTCGGCCGCGTAAAGTTATACGGCAGCCAGTTCAAGAAGAAAGGCGAGGAGGGCTTGGTGTACTTTCAGTTGGAGAAGAAGAGCGTGTTCAGTTGGATCCGAGGCGAGCTAGGGTTGAGAATTTACTACTACGATGAGGTTATTCAGGATGAGCCCAGAAATGATGGTGATAATACTAATGCGCAGCCGGAGAAAGAGGCGGAGCACCACCCGCCGCCGTTTGCGACGATTGTCGGGGAGGAAGGGAGGGTTGTGCCGTCGGAAATTGCGATGGAAGGATCGCAGTTTCCACCTATGGTGACGATAGAGGAGTCTCCTCCACCGGTGGTGATGGTTCACCAGTCAGACCATCACCCCCGGTATTATTATCACCAGGAGCCTCCGCCGTCGCATCAACCGGAGCATCCGCCGTCGCATCCTCAGCCGCAGCCGGAGTATTATCCAGCGGAGGGGAGGAAGATGCAGAGTGCTATGGGGAGGAGTACTGGAGGAGAGAGTGAGAGAGTTAGGGCTTATAACAAGCGGCCGATGAACGGAGGAGATTATGCTCCGAAAGTGATTAACAGCAAGTTTAACAACGGTGAGCCGGTGTACGGCGGACTCGTCGAGCCGATGCTGTATTTGTTCATAAGAATCGTGAAAGCAAGGGGACTCAATCCGAGCGCGGAGGCTCCCTACGTCAGGATCAGAACGTCGAGCCACCTCGTCAGATCTAAAACGGCGTTGCGCACCAGCCCCGAGTGGAACCAGGTCTTCGCCCTCGCTCACAACAAATCAGACGCGAGCTCCTCGACGCTGGAGATCTCCGTATGGGACTCGCCGTCGGAGAATTTCCTCGGCGGCGTCTGCTTCGACCTCTCCGACGTCCCCGTACGGGATCCGCCCGACAGCCCTCTCGCTCCTCAGTGGTACCGCCTCGAAGGCGGCGGAGGTGGAGAAGGTACAAATTCCGGTGCCGTCTCCGGCGATATACAGCTGTCAGTCTGGATCGGGACTCAAGCGGACGACGCTTTTCCCGAGTCTTGGAGCTCGGACGCGCCTTACGTGGCCCACACACGCTCGAAGGTTTATCAATCGCCTAAGCTGTGGTACTTGAGAGTGACGGTAATCGAAGCTCAGGATCTCCACATTGGTTCGAATCTACCGCCGTTGACCGCTCCGGAAATCCGAGTCAAAGCGCAGCTAGGGTTTCAGTCGGTACGGACGCGGCGAGGAGCGACTAACAGCCACTCGACGACGTCGTTTTTCTGGTACGAAGATCTCGTCTTCGTCGCCGGCGAGCCGCTAGAAGATACCCTGATACTGCTCGTCGAGGACCGCACGGGGAAGGATCCGGTGCTCTTGGGACACGTTATGATTCCTGTGGCCTCGATTGAGCAGCGATTGGACGAGCGCCACGTGGGGTCGAAGTGGCTTGGTTTGGAAGGAGGTGTGGGGGGCGGTCATGGTGGTGGCGGCGGCGGGAACTACTGCGGGCGGATTCACCTGAGGATGTGCTTGGAGGGCGGGTATCACGTGCTGGAGGAGGCGGCGCACGTGTGCAGCGATTACCGGCCGACGGCCAAGCAGCTGTGGAAGCCGGCGGTGGGGATTTTGGAGCTGGGGATCCTGGGGGCTCGTGGGTTGCTGCCGATGAAAACCAAGGGCGGAGGGAAAGGGACCACCGATGCTTACTGTGTCGCGAAGTACGGGAAGAAATGGGTCCGGACCAAAACCGTCACTGACAGCTTTGATCCACGCTGGAACGAGCAGTACACGTGGCAGGTTTATGACCCCTGCACTGTTCTCACCATTGGGGTGTTTGACAACTGGCGTATGTTTTCGGACGCGACAGAGGACAAGCCCGATTTCCGTATCGGAAAGGTCCGGATCCGGGTCTCTACGCTTGAAAGCAACAAGGTCTATACTAATTCGTATCCGTTGCTGGTGCTGTTGAGGACTGGGTTGAAGAAAATGGGTGAAATCGAGGTGGCAATACGGTTCGCCTGCCCGTCTTTGTTGCCAGAAACGGGCGCGATATACGGGCAGCCATTGCTTCCTAGAATGCATTATCTTCGTCCGTTGGGGGTGGCTCAGCAGGAGGCATTGCGTGGGGCCGCCACAAAGATGGTGGCAGCATGGTTGGCTAGGTCGGAGCCTCCGTTGGGGCCTGAGGTGGTTCGGTATATGTTGGATGCGGATTCGCACACTTGGAGCATGAGAAAGAGCAAGGCCAATTGGTTTCGGATCGTTGCGGTTTTGGCTTGGGTAGTTGGGTTGGCGAAATGGTTAGATGAAATCCGAAGGTGGAGGAACCCGGTTACAACTGTTCTTGTCCATTTGCTTTACTTGGTGCTTGTTTGGTACCCGGACTTGATTGTCCCGACCGGGTTCTTGTACGTGACTTTAATCGGCGTTTGGTACTATCGGTTCAGACCGAAAATCCCGGCTGGTATGGATACCCGTTTGTCGCAGGCCGAAGCGGTGGATCCGGACGAACTAGACGAGGAATTCGACACCATACCCAGTTCAAAACCACCCGAAATACTCCGGGTCAGGTACGACCGGCTGAGGACACTGGCTGCTAGGGTCCAAACAGTGCTGGGTGATATTGCAACACAAGGGGAGAGGGTTCAAGCCTTGGTTAGCTGGAGGGACCCAAGGGCCACCAAACTGTTCATAGGGGTGTGTTTGGCAATCACAGTGACACTCTACGTGGTGCCACCAAAGATGGTGGCAGTGGCTCTTGGATTCTACTTTTTGCGCCACCCAATGTTCAGAGACCCCATGCCACCATCAAACTTGAATTTCTTTAGAAGATTACCCAGTTTATCTGATAGATTAATGTAGTTGTAGAAGATCAATAATCACTTGGGTAAAAAATCAGCCCTTTTTAGGCTCTTTTTGGGGACCCAGAATTTGTGGGGTTTGTGGTGTTGGAGAGGTATCTTGAAACTGTTTTTGTTTCTAATAATATTTTGGGCTGAAATTGGGAAAGGGTTTTGGTTAATAATAACATGGGAAGGAGTGAAAAAAGTTGGGAGCTGAAAAGGGGACAAAGGTGGGGGAGGAAGTTTTTCCTTTTTCTTTTGGTAGTTGAATTGATGGGCTCACTGTTTGAAAATGCAGTGATCAAAAAGGGTGAGCAAAGAGTAGTAGCTTGAGGAAAATAAGGTTAGATGAAACAAAATGGCAAAGTTTGAAATGCCAGAGATTTTTTTGCTGTAGTTTGTTTTTCGATAACTCGAATGTTCGGATCAATTTTGGTGTAGTTTGTTGCCAGAAGTATTAGCATTGAATTGCACTCTAACTTGTAAGAATTCCAATGTTTAAGAATTCTGCATTATTTATAATTTTCTAAGCTCAGCTGGTGATATCAAAAAAATGGATTTCTTAGCTCAGCTGTTGATTCCAAATGTTTAAGAATATTCTGCATTATTTCTTAGGCCCCGTTCCGCTAAGTTTTTATTTTTTGAGAACTTATTTCTCGTTTTACAATATATATATCATTCTTTTATAAGACATCATCTTTAATTTAAAAAATAACTTTATTTTCGCTAACAGAACATGGCTAAAGTCCGGAGCAAACTTGACCTTGTTGTTGTTGCTTCCTTTTTCTGCTACCCGTATGGCGCGTGCACATGGAAAATGATACACCCACCGAGCCAATTCCACCGCACCGCCCACCGTACACTCTCCGGGCCCACTCCGGCCACCGGACGGCCGATTCGAACCATCCAAAAATTCTAAAAAAAAAACGGAGTGGGCCTACGCGAGAATTAATGGCATCCGACGTGTGTAAGTGCTTGATCTGAACTTCCATTTTTAATGGCTCGGATCATCTGATTTTTTGAAGTTCGGATAGAGCACGTACACACGTCGGATGCTGTTAATTCTCGCTTAAGCCCACTCATTTTTTTTTTATAGAATTTTTGGACGGTTTGAATCGGCCGTCCGGTGGCCGGAGTGGGCCCGGCGAGCTTGCGGTGGGCGGTGCGGTGGAATTGGCTTCGGTGGGTGTATCATTTTCCCGTGCACATATGGAGAATGAAGATAAACACCAACTTATTTTTTAAAATTCTAAGACGTTAACAAAAATATTTTGTCAATACACATCTCCTAAGTCAAAAGAAGAAGGAAAAAAAAATTGACGATCAGTTTTTAAATTATGGAGTACCATTTAATGTTATTTTGGGAATATGAAAATTGACATTGGGAATATGAAATGTTACATTTTTTAAATGTTATATTTTGGGCTTTTTTTGTCCTTTTAATTTTATTCGCTTTTCCAGATTTTTTAGAATAAAAAAAAGCCAAAGCAATGGGCTCTTTTGCAAACCAGGCGCAAGATTTATGGCATTACGTCGAGACCAATTGGAACCGGCCCGTACTGTGCCTTGGAGCACATCAGGGTGTTGCGTAGGAACGCATTTTGGGGTCTTTATGCGCGAAATAGCCTTACGGGAAAAAAAGCAAATTGATCGGACATCGATAATGAAAATTATGGTTTTTCATGAACGAAAGAACAGCGAATTGTCGAATTGACCGCTAAGAGTCAGTAGCCCCTTTCCTATTTTGTCCATTTTATGAAAAATATGATTTGCTCGATCGCTACACTACGAATATCCGATCCACGCAATCTTTTGAAGGACTTATCTACACATTGAGGTATATGACTCGAACGGTCCAAATCAAATTTTTGGACTAGGAGCGAAGCCCATTTATTACAGGGTACGATAGTTTGTTGTGCAGGAGACTAAACAAGTTTAGGAATCAACTCCTCTTCGGTCTATGAAAATTGACTGAACCGTCCAATCGGCTCGTTTGTGAGTCATTCTCAAACTCACTTTGATGATTCAAATCGTTCATATTTTAGAGCTTGTCGAGAAAATTAGTCACTCCAAAGATCAAGTTGATGGAATATCATTTGATATGATTTTTGGAACACATTTGTTTTAGAATATAAAAAGATTAACATGAACCTATTTAACTCATTTATCTTAAGATGAATGCATTTCAAAATTATATCAACAGGTGTCCAATCTACCTAATTCCTGATATGGTTGATATTATCAACAAATTTTAAATTGTGAACGGTTTAAATAAGCAAAATAGGCTTAGAAAGGGCTCACAAATGAGCTAGCTAAACGATCCAAAATCGGCAATGAAAACAGAAAATTAAAAGAAAAAAAAAAGGCGAATGGATATTGGATACGTAGGGGAAAAAAAACTAGCTCCCACGTTTGTTTGGTTTGCCGCAAGTGGCAGAATAAGACCCCATTCCGCTTTTTCCAAAATCATTTTTTTTCAAAAAAAAGGTAATTTCAAACTCAAATATAACGAAAATGAAAAATAATTTTTCAATTTTTTTTTGCACCGTTTAAAAGATCTCAATGAGATTTATCAAACAAGATCCATATTGGTAAAAAAATTATTTGCATAAATACATGATTTTTGACCTTAAAATTTACCTTTTTTTTTCAAAAACCCACTTTTACAAAAAATGAAACCGTCCCTAACATAATGAAATTATCACCCATCCTTCATATTTTCCATGCATGATCACTATACTTGATGTCACTATTTATTTAATCCCCATCTCCAAATCCAAGATTTTATGTGCCTTGGTAGGGATGGCCATCTTGGCCGATCTATTTGTATTCGATCCGTTATCCATTTCGAACGGATCGAATTTTTCGGGGATTTTTTTGGATATCAGAGTGGATTCGAATTTATTTTTCAAAAAAAAATTTAGAGATCGGATCGGATTCAAAGGTAAGTCTGTCCCCACCCCAAATCCTATCTTCATCCCCAATCTGTCCTCGAATATCCGAAAATCTTTCTCTTTTTTTTTTGATAAAAAAATCCACCTTTGATTCGCCCCAATTTGTCCCCGAATACCCTTTAATAAAAATTTTGGTTTTTTTTTTCCAAATTTGGAAATATGAATCTCCGATCGGATCTCCGTTCTCCGTTTGGGGCCGGGATGGAGGACCGAATATATATCCGATTGGGGATCACGACGGATTCAGAGGTCGGGTGGAAGGTTCAAATTCGAATATATATGTCAATATCAACCTCCGATCCGTCCCGTTACCATCCTTATGCCTTGGAACTCCGTCTCAAGACCGGCCTTGAAATTTCCGGCTCTGTTTTATACTTCTTCCGCCAAGAAAGTACGTCCTTGTGCAGGTCCTTTTCATACGATTTTCATATTCTACCAGTGTTGTTGAGCTTTACTTCATTTCCCCATATGTTGTGCAGGTCCTTTCCGTACCAATTTCACAAATTTTCATACCCGGCGTTACAAATTCACATACCCCTCGTTCGCAAATGTGCATACTCCATTATTCACAAATTCACACACCCCTCGTCCTCAACCAAAATTATGCCAATCATGTTTGGGTAATATCTCTATTTTTATTGACTAGACGTATGGAAAATGCTAAAACTCGTCCAGTTCTTGTTCTCTTCATCAAAATTCATCCTAATCTCCGCCGAGAATACTGCCTCATCCACGTTCTATCATTTGTATAATTGAGTTCCTCAATTATTGACAGATTTTTCGGCATTTCTCTTTCCTGAGAGAAAAATATTGAAATGACTATTCAAAATTTCGTCTTTATACTAATTGGACTAGGGCTTGATGTTATATATGTTTGGACCAAGGCTTTGTGAATATATTGGATCTTGTTCAAAATGATGAAATTTTTTGGCACTAAACATGATTTTGATAGGATTTGATGCTGATTGTTGATTTAGTGAAGGGCTTTGTTCACACGGATCATGCTCCAAGTGTTGATTTATATCGTATGCATTGTTATTTGTAGCATTAAAATATGCTATAGGAATCCTTTACCGGGGTGGAATATACTGAATCCTTCAATATACTCGGAATCTCACACTGATTATCCCATCGTTGTATGGTGTACTTCATAAGCAGTTGGTCAAGATAAATAATGCACTTATTTGAAACAAGGCAATATACAATTGTGGTGAGACTTCATGGTTTGTCTATACAAATAGATGGGGAATTGATTTTCGCACTCTACAAATTACTATTTGCTCTTCGAAAGTGGAGTGCAAAAATCAATCCCTGTATACGATTGATTTTCGCACTTTATTTTTAGAGTGGATATCGTAATTTGTGAAGTGTGAAAATCACTGTCCAAATATTCATTTTTATGTTTCAAAGGTCCAATATATATATATATATATATATATATATATATATATATATATTTTATCAACATCTCGTGTTGTGAATGAGGAGATATATATGTGAAGTTATGAATTTATGAGTTTGAGCTATGTGAATTTGTAAATATGTGGATGTGAATTTGTGTGAATGAGAGGTATGCGAATTTGCTAATAAGGAGGTAAATGAGATGAGTTTGAGAGTGCATGGACTTGTGAATGAGGGGTATATGAATTTGTGAGTTTGGGGGTATGTGAATTTGTGAACGAAGGGTGCGTGAATTTGTAAACAAATGTGTATAAATTTGTCAATTTAGGGATATATCAATTTGTGAATGAGGGGTTATGAGAATTTGTGAAAGAGTCTGTGAATTTTTAAGCATATGAATTTGGTGAATGTTGGGTATGTGAATTTGTGAATCAATAATAGTTGAGGTCGGTGGGCTAGCTATCCAGCCGTCGTCAGGTCGTACTACGCGACATGGCGGCTTATGTGCGACCTGTGGCCCACGCCTCCTATAAGCTTCTCTACTTTTGTGCTGGAGTATCGTGCTATCTAGGCCTCAGCTACCGTTCTCGGCCACATGGGCTTAGTAAAAATGTCTTCATCACTTGCCCAGGCGTGATGGTACATAGTGCTACAATGATATAGAGCTGGACAGTGGATGGTATAGAAGGTTGATGAAATATAATGTGGCGGTTCAGCAAATGTTAGATTTGTGGCGTTCTACCAAAGATTAACCAGGACTCTCAAGTTTTCATTTGTACGAACAGAAAGTCTTCTGGTGCAGATTTTTACCAGTGGGCACAAACCTCTTTTTGGGTCTTAAATATTGATCGGAGTTGTTCATTTTATTTAAAATACTACAAATAAGACAATACAATACAATTCTTTTTTTTTTTTGTCGACATTATATATATCAACGGGGGTTAGTGAGGGATGTCAAAGTTAGCATAGGAGGGTTTAGAGGCTATCCCAAAGTCTTGGCCTCCAAAGCCTCGGCCCCCGTGGGACTTGAACCCTAGTCACCACTTGAACCACTAGTAAAGGATGTTAGAGTTAGCACATAAGGGTCCAGAGGCTATCTCAAAATCCTGACCTCCAAAACCCCGCCCCCTGTGGGACTTAAACCCCGGTCACCCTAGTCACCACTCGAACCACTGGTAAGGAGTGTTAGAGTTAGCACAAGAGGGTCTAGAGGCTATCCCATAACCCTGGCCCCCAAAGTCCCACCCCCCGTGAGACTCGAGCCTTGGTCATCACTGAGGAGAGAGAGATGAGCAACCAACTTCACTAGAAGATAATACAATTCAACTACAATTAGTTCAAATCGATATAATCAACATAGTTCAAATGAAAGTGATTTTCACACTGTTCTTTTGACAATACCACACAATTTTTTTCGTTTTCATTTATGCAAATTTACGATGTTGCCCTCATTTTATACACTCATATAGGAGCATAGTTCAATTCCCGTAAACATCTATCTCCAAGTCATCTAAAAATAAAATAGGGTTGATTAGGGTGCGTTCCAGAAACCAAAATAAGAACTTATTTTTTAAGAAGGCAATTTCAAGTTCAAAAATCATGTGCTTACGCAAATAATTTTTCTATCACTATGGATCTTGTTTGATAGATCTCATTGAGATCTTTAATACGGTGCAAAAAAATTGAAAAATTATTTTTCATTTACATTATTTTTGAGTTTGAAAATGTGAAATAAGTACTTACTCCCTCCGTCCCATTTTCATTGTCCATTATTCCTTTTTCACTTTTTTGTCTCTTGCTTATATTTTTCAATCTATAATATTTTTCATGATTTTGACATCTTTGTATTACAGAACAAATTGAAATCTATCAAATAAGATCCATATTGCATATTTTTGGAGATTCACATTGAAAGATATAAGCGATTGAAAACTGCACGAATATCAAAAAAGGACAATGAATTTGGGACGGAGGGAGTATTTTTTAAGAAGGTGTTCTGGAACGGAGCTTAAGTTTAACGAGGCTGCCAACAAAAAAATGTAGTGGAAATTTTTAAAACACCCGAACGATTGCGATCACGAAACTGCCTCTCCGGTCCACTTTCGTCCGAAGTTGACAGCAGCCGCTTTCTCCTATCTTCCTATTTAAATAAACGAACAAATTCCCACCCAAAGGTCTTCTCTTTTCACCAGAAGGAGAAAGAAAAACAATACACTCTCTCCTCTCTCTCTCTCTCTCTCTCTCTCTCTCTCGCCGGCAGATTCGGAACTGCTGCCGTATTCAACCCTCGTAAAAGTCTCCTCCGAAATCACAACATCTTCTCCGATCAATCAACCCTCGTGCCTCTCCGTTGGCTCCTGAGTCCTCTTGATGATGGCTGTGTGCAGCAGCCGATGCTCCTACACTTCCCACATCACAGAGATCATCATAACCAGCTTCTTCCGTCACAAGATCTGAATTTTACCCTACAAAAGATAAGCCTAAGGACCTAATCATCAGGCGAAAAGAGAAGAAACCCGTTTCTGGATTTGTGGCGGCAGCAGCAGCTATGGCGGGTCGGAGCTTGGTCTGCGGTGGTGGTGGTGGATCGAATATTACCAATCCGGTCTTGCTCCGAAGCGAAAGGGTTTCTTGTTGTACTGAGCCCCTTGATTCTCTGTTCACTTCTGGTT
This sequence comes from Rhododendron kiyosumense, assembly GCA_019656275.1. Taxonomy (NCBI): domain Eukaryota; kingdom Viridiplantae; phylum Streptophyta; class Magnoliopsida; order Ericales; family Ericaceae; genus Rhododendron; species Rhododendron kiyosumense. The sequence continues at coordinate 1,635,193 of BPLS01000164.1, forward strand.
CTTCTTCCCCTTCTTTCCTCGGTAACACTCTCGCTCAATCTCGTTGACTTTGTTTTATTATGGTTTATATGTTGTTATTTTTTATTAAGTAACGACTTAATTGGAAAGGCATAGTGGATGCCACCCGTGTACAAATTATAGCGAAGAACTAAAGGCCAAAAAGCCGGCAATACCAAAAAAAAGACCGAACAATAAATAGAGATGGTTTGAAATTTGGTGATATGTAAGGGTATTGGCAGATACGTAACGGTATTGGTCGATATGTAACGGTGGTAACGGTTTTCTATGATACGGGCCATTATGGTAAAATTATGGCCAGAATCTTTGATGTGCATGTGTGTGCTCTGCATAAGTAGTAAAAGATAAGGAGTAAAAAATATCTTATTGCACGTTAGAATCAATATAGAATCTACTTTGGACCTTTACGCCAAACACCCCAAATGGATATGGTGCAGAACTTTTGAAACTTTGGTTTCTGTGACTCATGGTAATGAATCCAGTGACAACCAAAACTACGATTATGAATCAAGTGATACCCATAGCTACCCTAATCCGCCTCATTATCCTCCGTCGTATGGTCTATGCCCTATGGTCATAATCCTACGTATCCATATCCTCAGTCGATCCAGCAAGCAAAGCAACAAAGACAGGATGGTAACATACCATTGTATAGTTTTGTATTCTTGATTCAGATGGGGTGAAGGTAGCAGCAGTAGTAGCAATCAAGCTCAATCTGAATTTGAAGAGGCTCTGATTTTTTGAATTGTATGTCATGTACTTTTGTATAGTTCTAGCTAATCTGTTGTTTTGTGAGACACTTAAGACTGATTGATTTGCGTTGGTTGTAATATTTAATTATATTATGATCGATCATATATTTCATAGTATAATGTGTATATAACAAAAAGACATAGGCGTTGTAGCATAATAACATGCGTCTTTTATTCTTACTTACCCAAAAGAAAACGTGTCTTTTATCTTCTTTTTGTCATGCAATGATGTAAGTTTATACTGACATTAAATTGAGGAACTACCAAATTAGAACACATAACTTCATATAAGATTAATTGCAGAGCTACTCAAAGTTAACATGAAAACACGAAATACATGGGATTGGGTGGAAAACATACAGAAAAATATCCAAACACCATTATAGACCCCAACAAATGTGATTTTGAAAAACAATACGTAGATATCGGTAATTCTTTCGTATGTTGGGTAAAATTTTAAAAAATTCCTGCCTCCGGTTATTGATACCATTATGGTACGACTGTTACGCCCAAAAACCACGTCAAGGCAAGCATATTGTTATGGCGACCAATACTTATATTTCAAAATATAATAGAGCCTATACAGCTCTCTAAACGCTGAAAATATCTAACATATCAAGGTTAGTTTACACTCTCTCAGCTCCCTACAAAACAAACTAGAAAGGAAAAGACTCTTAATTTTAAGCCTACACCAGTCGTGGATATTTTGTTTGATGATGTTTGGTGTTTGATGGTTTGATTCCGGATTTCCTGCTTTTTGATTTGTTACTGCAAGTAGTTTGCTGAATGGTGATTACTTTACTTGCATTGTTGTCTTAATCCATGTATAGATAAGCCATATCCCTCCCTGTACTCAAATTTGTAATTCATTTAAGCATTTGAGTGAAGGCTTCATTTCATAGAAAGAGTTGAAATAGCAAACTCAGTATTGAGTATTAAAAAGCTTTTATAAATGGCAGAGTGGTAAATTTAAAAGCCACAAATGACAAATCTGTCTTGGAAAATTTGGGTAAAAGGAAAGTGTTCTCTTGAAAACACAAAATTCTATCTTAATATTTGTTTGAGATTTGAGTGAAGGAGTGGGGAGGAATTTAGGGGTTTCTATTCTAACTTAAGTTTTGAGTCAAGATCTGAGTAAAGACATCATTTGATCTGAAGCACTCGAATATGCAAACTCCAATCTAAGTATAAGTTTGTGTAAAAGCATCATTAATGACATGTTTGGGTATTCAGAAGACATAAATAGCTTTTAGACTTTTAGTCTCCCTTGATTTTAGTATAAAATGGAGTGAGCTTCAGGTTCATATAGGTCAATTAAGGAGACGGGGGAATTTAAGGATTCCTTTTAACACAAATTTGTGGGAAATCAATACCAAAATTTTGCATTTATGTCTGTAGTAGTGTAGTTATTTTCCTCCTCCCTTTTTGAGTAACTGAGTTAATGTCTTCCTTTAAGATAAACTTCCTGTTGCTTACTCTATGAACTAGTTTCTGTTTTTGATTCGTGTAAAAGACTAAAAGTGCCATTAATGACATGTTTGCATATTCAAAATATACAAAATGGCTTTCAAACATTCTAGTCTCCCTTGATTTGAGTAAGATTCAGGTTCTTATTGTTCAAGGGTTTCTTTTTACTCCTATTTGAGTTGATTAGAGATTTGAGTAAGGGAAAGTAATACCAGAACTTTGTATTTATGTCTGTAGTAGGGGATTTATTGTTGTCCTCCCTTTTCCAGGTATGTCGTCCTTTTTTTAGATGTTGACTCTATGAACGAATACCAAACTTGTATTCTCCCTTTTTAAAGTTGTTAGTGTTTCTCCTTGTAGTTTGATGTTTTGCTGAAGGTCAAATTCAATGACTTTGCACTGTCATTGATTTTTGGATAGTTGAACTGGTGTGGTTTATGGTTAATTGAGCTGGGTTGTGTGTCATATTGTCTTTCTGTACTGCTCTGGTCCTTCAGTGCTTGTTTGAATGTGTTTGATAGTGGCTTTTCAAATCTTTTGATCATGCAAATTAGACCCCTCCAAAGCATATTGTTATGGTAAATTGTGAAGAGAGGATTTAATGACTTCTGCCATTGTCCTATCATGCCACCAGCAGTCAATGTGGAAATCAATCTAAAAGTACACAGACAGTGCACTTAGGACTATGGTAGACTCGACGATCTTCATTTCTTTTCTGTTAGCTCGGAAAGGGAAACTTTTCGGAAGGGTAAGAAAAGAATGAAAGAATTTGGTATCTAAATGGATAGTGTTTGGAGACAAAACTAGAACCTATAAATGTTAATGCATGTTCAATGATTACATAATTGATTAGCTTGAGGTCTATCAATACTAGGTGTAAGGCAAACTCTTGCAATCATTGGATTGCTACTTGAAGGAAGCTAGTCTAATCCTTTCTTGGTTCTCTTCTTTTGCCTAAAGAGCTCTTTGTTTTCCTGCTAAGGATGTCGTTTTGTTTTGCTTTACGTCGTTTTCTTTCTTTTTCAGTAAGTGTCATGATTTTGATATGTTGCAGTCTATTTTGGCGTGTTTCGATGTCTTTGTTGGAAATATTGGTATTTCGGTATTCTATAAAGTTCCTTTAAGTGAGTGCCGTAGAAAAAAGAAACTATGATTATTGGAAAGAGGTTAAAGTTAAACACATTTTTTTCTCCCTTTTCCAACTCATGTTTGGCAGCGACACAACTAGGGCTGCTGAACAAACCAAACAGCTTGAGCTTGTCTCAACTCTTGGCTCGTTCAAACTCGTTCACAAGAAATACAAGCCAAATTCAATCACTTTTGATTGTTTGTTTAGAAATTCAAGCCAAGCTTGACCATAAGGGTGTTTGGCTCAATAGGCTTGTGAACAGAGGACCAATCCATAGATATAGTAAAGATTGGGTAAATTAACAAATAGCATAAAGATACAAAATGTGACATTGTGGCATTCCTTTTTTCAGAACTTTTACCTAGTCTGTTTCCTATTTTCAGCTGAGTTATGGAAATGTAGGACTTCATCAAAGAGTTTGGCACTTGGCCGTGTGCATTCCAATATGGCAATACCTATTGGTTCAAGTCCTCACTTCTCATACAATATGTGCAAAATATGATAAGTTGGGTGTGGAAGGCAAAAATTACTTTTTCAGTGTTTTTACAGACACAATAAGCCTGGACATTCAGTTTTGTCCAGATGTAGTCGTGTAAAGCCTTTTTTTTTTTAGCTCTCGTCATTTGGAACTTCACAAGTTTAACTTTGGCTTGAAAGCTCGAGATTGATTTGCATATTTCACAAGCCAAGCCAAGCTTATCATGATCACAAAAGTCCAAATGTAAGCTGAGCTTGAACAATTGGTCCCAAAAAATTCTCAAGCTTGATCCAAGCCTGACCAGGTGTAAAAAGAGATCGAGCCAAGCTTGATCAATACTGTGTTCGGCTTGTTTGGCTCAATTAGCACCCCTACGCACACAACTAAAGTCTCGACTGAGAAGAAAATGATAAACTACACAACTAAGAATCATGGAAAGAAGTAAAATAAAGACAATTTAAACACCAAGATTTTACAGTTTTTAGAAAAGCCTACCCACATGGCTACATCCACAGAGGTCTCCATTCCTTAGCCTCTCATCGGTTGTTAGGCGTTTGTATTTCTTCTATTTCATGGATTGAGTTGGGCTCTAACCTACACTACCCTTTGGGCCTGGCTAGGACTTGACTTGAATCTCTTGATGCTAGGGATTGGGTGCTTGAATCGGGACAGATAACTAGTTAATTGAAGATTGTGATCTCACTGGCTATTCCTATTGCTTTGGTTGGTCTTGCTGTTGCCCAGTGAGGGTCATGACTACCTTGCTTCCATAGCACTAACCTAACTAACTTATGTATTCAAGAATTAGGCCATGGGTTGTTTTCCTCCTGTCAATGGAAACTGTAGACCATATATATGCCATCTGTTCCTCCTAAGAATGTTGGCATGCTCATTCATATCCTATGATAGCTTCCTCATTCAGAAGTCCAGTTCAAGCTCAGAAGTATGGTGATGGCGAAATGGACCCCGTCTTTGTTTCGGGCTTTCAAGTCTTCGTTTGGATTTGAATCGTGATTGCTGAGACATGTGCCTAAGGAACTCACCTAGTGTTCCATTCTTTATGGTGAGAAAATCATACACAGAAAACCTTGAGTTTGAAAAGCCAGCAAGTTCCTTGTACACAGTACACCTATTCGAAAGTGTCACCTCCAGCAAATGCAATCTCTTACACCCAAGTCTTGACTTGACACTTGCACCACTGGCTTTCACTTTTATGTACCCATGTATTCACCAAAACCGCATACATTTGAAACACTCCTATACATTAGGGACAATGAGTGTAAGTAATTATGGTTCATGAACAAGAAACATAGGTTAGCAAATAGCAATTCTCCAACGGCCTCCCTTGGGACTTCTAACGATCACACAGGACTTCGAACTTAATAGCTGGTATTCAAACCCACTGCATTTGGAATTTGAACAATCCCAGCATTTTGGAAGGAAGCCTTTCTCTAGTTGTTTGAGAGTAGATTACATGGAATACGGCTTTTAGTTGTGAAATGGCACTGACATTGTTTGGATTGTCTCTGAATCAGGTTCGAGATCTATGTTTAGCTTTGGAAATGTTACTGGGGGAAAGAGATCTATGGTAAGCTTCGAAGACAATAATGGGCGGAAAGGAACAGACGGATCGCTCTTCCACTTGTTTGATCCAGAAGAGTATATTGATGAGGAACTGGATGACTACTTACATCAAAATGAAAAGAAGAGGCGTCTTACCCCTAGACAGATCGAATTTCTGGAGAAGAATTTTGAGCTAGACAACAAGCTTGAGCCAGAAAGAAAAATCCAACTTGCAAAGGATATTGGTTTGCAGCCTCGGCAGGTCGCGATATGGTTTCAAAACCGCAGGGCACGGCTGAAGACAAATCATCTGGAGAAGGATTACAAGGAACTGCAAGCTAGGTACAACAATCTCAAGGCCGACTTCGATAGAATCCTTATGGAGAAAGAGAAACTGAAAGCCGAGGTAATATTACATGCATAGGAATTTATTAATAAACTATTGGAATCGTTGCGATTAACTCTATTTTATTTTTTTCATTCTTATCCATTCAATTCTCAATTAAAAATGAATATAGAAAAGAATAGAATTTCAATGTTATAGAACATGACAATCAGTATAGACTAAGAAACAATCTATTTTGATATCATTTATTAGGTAGAAAATAGTATCAGAGAATTATAAAATGTTTTATAATTAGACATCTGTGATTTGGAATGGAATATCGAAGTGTTTAAATCCGTTATTTCATAGAATTGCTTCTAAAAGCTTAATTAAATCTTTGATTTCCACCATTTAATTTCAGATAATATTATTCTTACTGATATTTTTTGTTTTCCTTCCATTTTCCCCTCTGATTTATATTTTTGCCCTGTTTAAAAATTGACTTGTCTCTATCATCAAATAGGAAAATTTGCGTCTATGATCTTAGATGAGTTATGCCCCTGATTAAAATTATGGCTCCTCTCCTCTCTTGCTTGTGTAACAGTTATAAATTTTCCTTTCAGGTTCTCCAAATGACAGAAAATCTGCTTTTTGGGCAGAAAGAGAAGGGAAACTTGGAATCTCAACCACCGCCAGAAAATCCCATCATGGGTTCTGTTTCTGAAGACAAAGTATCAAAAGTTTCCATTTTGGCTTGTACTGATGTTATGGATTCGGATAGCCCGCGTTACAATCATGCGTTTTCCTCTTCTCGCTTCGAACCTGACCAGTCAGACCTATCTTACGATGAGGAAGATAATTTTAGCGGGAACCTCGAATCTGAGTACATTTTTCCAAATATTGGATATGCTGATTGCTCAGAACCATCTGCAGATTCTTGTTATTTTGGATTCCCGGTTGAAGATCAAATCTTTGTTTTATGGTCGTAGTAAAATGTCAGGTATAGTCTCTATCTTGTTTTTGTACTTCTATAAGCAATAAATCCAATCCAAGGCACCCTAAACCGGATGTCGCCGGTTGTTATTTCAGTTGGAAATGGTCATGTTGCCCCTTGTGTAATGTTTTCAATGGGGCGCTTTCTTCTTACTGAACTTCTTCTGTTGTATCCATTGTTATTAACAAGCACCCTAAGTATGTACTGTGAGATTGTTGAGAATCAGACGTGTGTTGTACTAACAGTATTGAATAAATGTGATGTGTTCCATATTTTGGTTATTCTGCAACCATGAAAGTAACTGAATCAGTCTGGATGGCTGGAGTTGGCTGGACTAGAGCTCCAATGCACAAGTCCTGCTTGTTTTTGCTAACCCAAAAGGGTGGAAGAGGAGGCGAACAGGTGTAGAAGTCCTACCCCGGGCGTGATCATAGGAATCCCAGACCTACGGCGGGCCCGCAAGGAACAAAATAGCTATTGCAACTACTGTCCCACCAAGGGCTAGTGGAACACAACTGGACTTTGTAGGGGGCAAAGTTCAAGAGGGTGTTGTTTGCAAGACTTTAACCTTGGACCTCTTAACTACCCAAACCACTTGAGAGTAAGCCTTGAACCGCTAAGCTACCACCATTGTGGCCAAGCCTTTGCTCTTTCAGAATGGAGTAATAGCTGTTATTGTCAAAATAGTAAAAAGTAATTTTTAAAGTGTAATGATGATTTCTCACAAGATAGTTGAATTCAATAGAGTGATCAGTTAGGGGATGACTGTCAAAAAAAATCAGTTAGGGGATGAAAAAAAGTACTCCGTATTATCATTTTTCTTGTTTGCCCTGGTTAGGTGGCTCATGCTGAAATTACCCTTTGAAACTTCGCGTTCATCTGAAAAATGTGTTCTGAGCCTATTGATTTTGAAATTTCATGCAAAGTTAAATTCTTTTGTATGGCTCCTGTGAAGCATGATCATTACGTGTCGGTGTTATTAAGATTTTTGTCAAAACACTTTTTAGCAACATGTGAGTCAAATTCAAGTTTCTATTTCTCTTTTTCCTTATCATTTTGGATGCTCAAAGTAAGAATCTCCAGAATACGCTCGGAATATGCCAAGACTCTGTGGAACAAAATCAAAGATGCCATTATTGCTTAAGAATTACTCCTATTCAATAGATGATCTTTATTATTCTCCAATAAACAGTTCAAGACGGTTGAAAGTGATTTACATCCGCACAGATGATTCGATATGTTCATTTTGCAGAGAGCAATTTTCTTAATTTTCTGCGTAAAAAATTAACTCAATCAAATACTTTTTAGGTACTTTGTCAATTTGTCCAATTTGATTCGGAATTCACAATCAGGAATTCTTCTGAAAAAGAAAAAATTCGACAAATTGATCAAACACTTACCGATATTTGATTGAGTTTTTTTTTTTTTTTTTCATACAGAAAACTTGCAAGTGCTAAGGGGTGTGCTGTGCACAAGTGCAGAGTATGAATGTTGTGCACAATCTGGGACATCTGGCGGTCTAGATCTCATCTCGAAAATGAACGATTGAACAGTTCTCAATCGCTCATTGCCGAGATGAGATCCAGACCATCAGCTGGCCCGAGATGAGATCCAAACTGTCGGATGGCCGAACGAACAGCCGAGATGGTGCACATGTGTTGTGAAAAACCTGCTTTAATAGGAATTCCCGATGAAATACTCCTAGAAATGCGTTAAGAAAAAACCAGAGACAACGGAAAACTGAAATTTTAAAGTCTCTTAACACGAAAGGTAGGTAAGCACCATGCCTTTCTATTCATCAAACACAAATAACAAAACCAATATACAAAATGACACAAATTTGGAAACTCTAAACATTTGCCTGCACAATTGCTTCCAACAGAACGGGATTCTCCAATCCATGCCACACTTCGTACTGTCACAAAAATAAGAAAACAAATCCCACCAAATGAAATCAAAAGAATATTTCGGGATGTCGAGCATATGGAACTGCTGCACTGAACTTTCCATGTATCGTTGTATCGATGATGAGAGCAACAGTTCATAGGTATATCCGGAAGTATAAACCGTAAACTCAAACCACAACGGTTTGACCAGTTATCCCATCCGCGAGCTGCAATGAACCATCTTTCATCAGATTAAGGCTCAAGCTCTTGAATCTCTCCCTTGAATACTGCCGAGACGCCTTTCTCCAATCCGTTCCAGCTTTCATCATGGCAACAAATTCGTCATAACTGATTCGCCCATCCTGAAAAGAAAAAAAATCCAACCGATTATAAACAACAAAAAAGAGGGGATGGGGGGAAGGATGACTTGTAGTTTGAAATCATGTTTGGTCAAATTTCGATACAACAATTTTTTAACGTATCAATCATCCTTTTAGATTGCACTTTTGTTTAAGCTCAAAAGCTATTGGATAGTCAAAAATATCTTTTTGGTATTTCCTCCACAAGAATTTGGTATTGTCTTAACAATTCCAAACACAACAATCAAACATGCATGAAATGTACAAATCCGGTTATTGCTAAGATTTGAACCATCTTGAAATTTAACTCGTTTGAAATCCTCCATCTTGTCTACACAGTTCCAACAATTATCTGAAGGTTGGAACATCTTAGCAATAATGGATTCAATATCATGTTTGTAAACAGCAATAAGAGGAAGAAGTGGGATTTTGCTTTTGACTGGGGGACAACAGAAAGGGTCAAATGTCATACCTTGTCTGCATCAACCTCTCGCATGATCTCATTTACCACATCAGCATCAGTTACTCCTGATTCATCTGCCAAGGCTTCTTGTAACTCATCAAGTTCAATGTACCCGCTACCATCTTTATCGAAATACATAAATGCTCTGCGAAAATGTGCATCATCCTCCATCCTCTGGAGATGTATGGTTACCGCTACGAACTCTCCATAATCCAGCACTCCATTCCCATCAACATCAGCCTAAACAATCAAACATCAATATTCCTTAGTCATGTAACCCGAAGGATCAGATTGAACTGCAGGAATCTTGAGGGGGGAATTGAATGTGCTTATGGATCCCCATAATTCCTGCATTTAAACTGGACTGAAATTGAGATGTGATCCGTGATGAAGTATCTAACTGGATCACGTTGGCAAACTAAGCAGGATTCTGATCTACCCTCCCAGAGGCATATCAGATCCCTGGCTCTATCCATGTAATAAACTTCATAAAGAAAATTGTTCCATCCTAGCATCAATCCAAGCATATGAATGGGAATTACTGGCTATTTGATTCCTAGGAATTAGATTATCAATCTCACTCAAGTTTGCGGGCATCCAAACATAACCTCTAGACAGAAATATATGTGTGTATCACTCACTTCTAGGTTTCTGTTAGATCTCTAATATACTCCAAAACTGATACAAGTTATCCAGGAGGCATGCAACAGGGAGTGATTTCAGACTTAGCAGTAGTAAAACAAGACAATACAGGAAGTGCAGTTAGTTCAAGAGAAATTTACCACATCCATCAGCAACTTCATCTCCGGTTCAGCCAATTGCGACCCGACTTTACGAAGACCTGCCCGCAGTTCCTCATACGTTACTTTTCCATCATTGTCAGTGTCCATTAACGTAAACATGTCTCTTATTACTTCAACCTCTTCAACTGATAAGTGCTCCGCAATTACCTACAGCATTTTACAAGATAAACCCTCATCATACGTGCAAATGTTCATTGGCTACGAAAATGCTTCTGAAAGTCTATACAATCTGATCCATCACCTAAACTTTAACTTTAAAGCAGGATTATCATTAGGTGTCGAATGCTATATAATGCCCCTAATACGTGCCCTAATGAATCACTAACTACAGGCTGTGACACATATGGAACATGAACTGGTCGGACACACTCCAAAGAGGCGGAGACATATTGGATACGCCCTAACATGTGTTCGACTCTTTACCATACATTTTTAGTTGGACATTGATGCAGGCCGATATTTTGATTATTCTAGAAATATAGGAATTTTAATTTATTATTTTGAGTTTAGCATTTTAGTAGGAATGTTTATTTTAGTCAAGATAATTTATAAGTATTTAGTTTTCCTAGTTTGATTTGATCTAGTTTTCCTATTTTGAATAGGTGAAAATTAGGATTGATTTTATTTCCTTGTGTTTATTTTCCTTTTTAGATTTTAAGAAAGCTAGGTTTAGGAATTCTATTAGTATAAATAAGGTTGTAAGCCTTAGGGCTAATGAGTTGTTTATGAATTATTAATGAAAATTGAGAGTTTTCTCATTATTGTGTGTTCGTAGAGGGAGTACCTCTAGTTCATACTTGTTCGTGATTGTCCTTGTTGTGCGTTCTTTTATTTCGACACGCCTCCCTGCATCAGACATGCTACGTACTCCGTATATTATGCGGACACGTTAGATGCCATAAAGTAATTTTAAAATTTGAGAAGACTAAAATCACTATGGGTGCTTGGTTCTTGAATACGTATTTTGTGCCGGTCGTTTATATATGTTTACAACACTTTAATGTAATTTGTCTTTTATTCCTTATTTCGTACGAATTACAGATCTGTTTTTCTATCGTTATACACAAAGTACAAATGTTCATTACATTTGTCGTGTGACCAGCATGTCTTTAACATTTAACCAGCATCTTTGTGCCCTAATTATGTGTCTGCATGTCGGGTCTGGAAATGTAATTCTTACAGTCCTGAATGAACATCTCATCACAAAACCGGAAAAATTAACTATGCTTAACTCATATTAGATGCTTACTCTCAAAGCTTTCTTTTTGAATCTGTTCATCACAGAGAACTGCTTGAGCCTCGTTCTCACTATATCTCCCAATGGGACATTTGAAGCTTTTTTCGCATTTAGTATCCAGGGGTGTTCTGCCAAGAAGATCAAAAGCAAATTGTGATACAACTTCTTCGCAAGAAATAAATCATGCTGTAGAAATTATTGGATCTCCTGACCGTATGATTAGGAAACAAATAACATACAATGCCTTCTTTCTTATACATCAAAGACACTAAGGCACTAGCCCTCAAGGACAATAAGGTCAGAGTTTGAACAATCTACCGCAGAGATGTTGGGCACTTAATTTGACGGAATGAAATTTTCTTTGAACCAATTTCCAGTCAAATGTATACATTTTACCGTGAAAATAACAACTTTTCCAACCGTTTACTCCAATACAAGCATCTTAGAAATTGAATTTGGCCCTCGTATTGCCCAACATGAACTAATCATGAATCTCCAAGCATATGCATCAGTGTGGAACTGCGCCAAAAGTTTAACTCTGTCAAATACTTACCACTCTCACAGTTGAGGCTATGTAATCTGAAATTAAAAAACCTATTCCAACCAACATTTCCTCAACAGAGGCTAGTGTTCACAGCATTTACATTAGAATGTCCCCAGTCAGTGTCAGTGGATTATCCTTTTGTTTGTATTATCTGTATTCTTCGACTAAAATGAGGAAGTTTAAAAAGGCAGCAATGCTACCTCATTAAATCAAAATAGAAACTTCAGCTATCTAGAATGCAAACTCAAAACTCAGAATGCCCTGGATAAAGACTTACCAAGAACCTGTTGGGCAGTCAACCGCTTTCTTGGATTCGGCTCTAACATCTGCCGAACAAGGTTCTTGGCACTATCAGAAATTTGAGGCCATGGTTCCCTCTTGAAATCAATCACCCCCCGCAGAATTGCCAGAGCAACACCCTGTTCAGTTTCTGCAATGTAAAATGAAAAGAAACCACAACATCTCAACTATCGCAAATCAGAAAATTAACCAACAACCATGTTTTCTATAAACTTGTATTCCATCACATGAAGAACAGACATACCTGCCCAAAATGGAGGAACCCCACATAACAAAATGTAAAGAACCACACCGGCACTCCATATATCAACCTCTGGTCCATAATTCCTCTTCAAAACCTCAGGCGCCATATAGTATGGACTACCCACAATCTCTGAAAACCTCTCCCCTGAATAAAAAGGGTATGTAAGCTATAAAAACTCATCAAATAATTGCCAAAACACAAATTAGTAAGAAATTGGAAATTCAAGCTGAAAATTAAAACTAAAATCCATCAAAAATCTCCATATCTGACAAAAACTCCATTAGAAAACTCAATCAAGCTGAAATCAATCTATAACCCATAAGAAACCCTCGAAGCCCAAATGGGAAAATTCCGAAATTTTGAGGGCACAACTGAACAATCAACCAAAACCCATGAACAATCCCGTGACCTATACGAAAAGATCCAATATTTGAACCACTTAAATTCAACATTTGAACCATTTAAGCTACACAATCAACAACTGTTTTTCCCAAAAAAAGAAAAAAAAGAAACGAAAAGAAAAAAAATCCAGTAGAAATCTCAAAAGCTCATTCCAACAAAATCCACAAATTCAACAATACCCACCCCCCAACAAAAATCAAAATCCACCACTATACCACGCCTGAAGAACACAGAAACACCAACCAAATCAAAACCCTTTGAGCAGCTAATTCTCTATCGTATTCACATACAAGAAGTTCTCAGACTTCAATTCCATACCAATAAAGGCATATCAAATCAATACCCTTCGAGCAGCGAATTCTCTATCGTATTCACATACAAGAAGTTCTCATACTTCAATTCCTTACCCATAAAGGCATAAACCCATTCTCATGACACATGAGTACCACCCCTCGCCACAATCAAACTCAGATCTAAAACCCATAAGCAGCCGTTCAAAAACCATACGCCAAAATTCCCTTTTATAAGAACCCAATCGATCGTTCAACCAAAACCCATACCCAAAACAATCCTCAAAACCAAATTTTGAACAACTTCTGGAAAAGTTGAGACAAATCTTTTTCCCCGAGAATTCAGCATAAATTCAAAACCCAGCAAAAATCCCCAAAACCCATTTACAGTCTGGACTTGTGACCAAAACGGAAACAGCAAATCCAAAAATTGAAAATTTAAGCTCGAATATTAACCTTCATTAGAAATCAAGTCCTCTCTACCGAAATCCTTTGTACCTCTATACCGGTGCATTTTCGGCCATTGGATCGCATAGAAGTTCAAAACAATAAAAAATAATAATAATAAATCTCACACGACCCAAAACATCTCGGTACGGAGGCACACCAATTTCTCGGTACATAAGATCTCGGGTGCTATCATTACCGGGCTTGAAGAACACTGAAAGCCCGAAATCGATCGCTTTCAACGGCGCGTTCTCCTTCTTATTAGCAAACAAGAAATTCTCCGGCTTCAAATCCCTGTGCATGACCCCATTCTCGTGACACATCCTCACCACCTCCGCCACCGTCCTCGCCACCCCGGCCGCCGCCCGCTCGCTGTAATGCCCCCTCGCCACTATCCTATCGAAAAGCTCCCCTCCCTCGCACAACTCCATCACCAAGTGCACCGCTTCATTGTCCTCGTACGTCGCCCTCAAACGGACTATGTTCGGGTGGTCGGGTAGGCATGACATGATCTGGACCTCTCTTCGCACATCCTCTATATCTACAGCTGTTCGGAGCTTCTTCTTCGATATGGATTTGCAGGCGAGGGCCTCGCGGGTCTCGCGGTCGGTGCAGAGGTAAGTGACGCCGAACTCGCCCCGGCCCAGCTCGCGGCCCAGGATGTACTTGTCGGTGATCCGGGTGCGGTGGTGGCCGGAGGGGACGAAGTCTTTCAGGACCCGGATCGGGGCGGGGGAGTCGGAGTACGGGTTGGGTCGGGTGTGGTGGTGCCGGGTGGGTTTGTTCTTGTTCTTTTTCTGGGGTTTGGTTTTGGGGGTTTCCGGTCTGATGCAGGCGGCGCAGTTTCCCATGGCTTAGTGGGTTGTTGTTAGTCCGCCGTGAGCGGTGGCGGTGGTAGTGATGGGGGAGGAGAGAGGAGAGTTGTTGATGATTGGCATGACAGGGTGGGGAGTGAGAGAAAACGCGGGGGGGTCAGTTGAGAGAAAAGTGGTTTTTTTTTGAAAAAGGTCATTAGTAGGAGTAGTGTATTTTTAAGCTTAAAGGGGTGGAGTATTTACATCGAGATTGGAGAAATTACACTTTGTCATTTTAGGTCAAAATAGGAGTACTGGAGTAGTAAAATTTGGCTAAACTACTATCAACATTTAGGGAAAAACTTCTTTGCGGCCGTTTCCGTGAAAAACGGTATACGTAATCCAGATCGCGAGCGTCTAAAGTGAATTGAACGGTCCGAATTTTAATTAATTTTTTTCGGAAAAATTTCATTAAAATTCAGATCATTGATTGCCGAAATGGACAATTGTGATTTGGCGCCACCGTAAATAATTTGTTCATGGCTGCGCCGTAAATAAGTCTATCTCCAAAATTTATGCCTGATAAATCAAAGTGGGTGAACCAACTAAGTAAATTCAGTTCCTTTAAAGATTATAAAAAAAATTCGCCATTCAAAAAAAAATAGTAAACTCAATTGATCAGAACTTTTGCATCTCACTGAAAGAGAGATGAGAGAGAAAATCCATAGAAAAAAAGTGAGATGAGAGTGGGGGAATCATTAGCTTTTAATTGTTTTTCATGGAATATCATTAGCTCTAGAGATTAGTGTAATTATGCAAAAGTTACGGGGCTACGTATAATTTCTCTAAACCTCGAATGAAACAATTTGTTTAGGTATTTACCCTAAACTAATGACAAACATAATTGAGTTACGCAATGGATAATCATTGTTTACTGGGCAAAGCCGCAAAGATGTAGTGACAGTTGGAAATAAATTTACAAAAATATCCTTCTGTGTTAAAGCATAGTTTCTCAAAATAAGCCTCAGGCTTTTTTTTTTATTTAAAAAAATTACCAGCATTTACAGTATTAGTTTTGCGTCAAGATTTTGTGGATTGTAGATTTGTCTCGACGAGAGGAATCAAAAAAGGAAAAATTATAACGGTTACTCTCTACTTCTTTTTTGTGTGGAAATATCCAGCTTTTAACACTTTTAGCAAAAAAAAACTGAGCTAAAAATGCTAAAACTTGGACATTTTAAAAAAAAAGGGTAAAAAATCATAATTATTTATTTTTCTGATTTCTCTCATCAAGAGAAATCAATAATCCATAAGAAGCTAATGCAAAATTAACAAGTGCAAAAAAAATTAAATAAGAACAAAACCAAAAAAAAAAGCCCAAGCTTTTCGCAAAGGACGAGAATTGTTTTATTTATTTATTTATTTGCAAGGATGGGAATCGGCTTTTTTTTTTTACAGTCTTGCTATTGTTAGCTCACTGGGCAAACGATAAACACACTAGCAAATAAGGAAAACTTGTATTTCAGAAACACTTTATACATCTTTTAGTACACATTCACATACTTACTATTATTAGTCCATTGGACTGATTTCAGAAATTTTATTATTATTATTATTATTTCTTTTTTTTGGGGGTAAGTATGGGAATTGGCTTTGGTCTGAGTTGGGAGGAAATTTCAGGTGTGTCAACACTACTAGTCAGAAATGATCAAAAAAAGAATAACACTACTAGTCAAAAACTGGGGAATTATTCCTTATTCAAAAGAGGATGGTTTTTGACCTTCTCAAACCACTAAAAGCCAATGGGAGACCTAAACTTATTGACCTCGTATATTCTCACAAAATATAATACTCATGTAATACTATGGCACGACAATTTCGTTCTTACTCCACTATTTCGTTTCGTTTAGACTTTTGACGGTTTTCACTTGTTAAAGTTGGCTACCAAACACTTATTAGATCCACGACTAATTGGAGAGAGAAAGAATACTTGGATGATTAGTTCTTGTTCATTTTAAGGTTAATTGGTAGATGTTCGGAGTAATAAGCGGAGAGATATAGAGATAAACGAGAATAATAAGTGAAGATGCTCCAAGAAAATAATAACTTTTCAATGAGAGATAGTAAAAGAGAAACCAAAATAAAATAAAGATAAAGGGGCTACGAGCATCTCCAATCCTGGTTTTTATATTGCTGGTGAAATTACGAAAAGGGTATATTCATAAATTTTGATATTCTCGTTTTTATTTGTGCACTCCTCCACCCACACTCAAACAAACTTTAGAAAAATTATTGGTGGGTGTGGCGAGTTACCATAGCAAAAATGAGTTATTACTTTTTTTGCAAAAGTAATAAAAACGTATAATGGCGATCTCCCTGGCGAGGCTGCTGGTAGAGGATTTTGCTAGGCAGTTTCTCGGATTTGAAGAATAAGTGAGACGGTTGAAGATGCTCTAAGATAGGCAAAAGTACGAATCGCTATATATTTTGTCTCAAGGGGTTCATTTGCCTGATGGGTTGCAGAAGCTCTAATACAGAGGTAGAGGGTAAATTTCTGCAATACAAATAAGTCAAGGTTGATCGTAAGGACACACACCCGACACACTGCTTAGCCAAACAGACGTTGTTGTCCCCTACCCCTACTATATCTTCATCTGCAAGGGGAACCCCTTTTTGGACCGGAGCTGCTACTAATATCCAACTTTTGCTTATATAGCTCTCTTGTGTTTGTATATATCTGTAAAGCCATTTTACTACCGGTAGTTTATTTCTTGTTACGTGTGCTTAAGAGTTTTAGTGGGTGAATTTTTTTAATTTTTTTTAGTGGGTGAATTGAAGAATTAATTGAAAAAAAAAAAAATTGGGACATTAGTCATTGAAGTAGTTCACCAATTACAACATCTGGAATTGGGCCCCATAAAAAAAAATTCACTAAATCACTAATCTTGGTAGAGAAATTAGGAGTTGTGGTTTGTGTTGCTAATCTGTCATAAATGGGTCAACCCCCCCACCATAAGTAATGATGACACATCATGTGTATTAAAGGTGCTCTACATTAGTAGTATATATTCTGTCATTCTTTCTTTTTATATTAGTTTTATGAATTTCATTGTGGGTACGACCGAGAATGTACCGATACTATACAGTTCAGCATGTTGGACCCATCTCGGAGTTCCACATAAATGATCCGAGCAATTCAATAGTTTCAAAGTTATTTTCCAAATTGCCTTGTAAAAAATCAGCTTAAACAGGTAAATTTAGGTGCTTGATCCATTCTTCTAAATTTTCATTCAGAATGAATGACTTGGATCAATTCGCTGAGTAGATCATCAAGAATAAAATTTCAATTTGATCATATATTAGTTGTCCCTTGATCAAACATCTATAAAATAAAAAATAGCGAGTAGTATAACTTAAGAAATTTTCTGTAAGTCAAATCCATCTTGATCATGTGAATATCAATGTTAGATTAAACTTGATTTTGAATACAAAAGGTTTAGCGAAGTCTTCAAACTTAACGGTTGAGGTCACGATGATGTGGTTTCGATTGAGCACCTCAAGACGTGTTACATTACTACGAAGATTCTTTGTACGTTACACATGTATACTCACAGAATGAACAAACTAAAAAACTAAGAAAACAAGTCTTTGTGGAGTTGCCTAAAGGATCTAGGATCCTATGCATGATTTCTTCATCGGGAATCGGGGATGGTGCTATGCAATGATGTGCGCATTACCATGCTGCGCACCTTCGAGCTGTCGGATCGTGCATCCGACGGCTCGTATCTCATTTCAGCAATGAATGTCTCTCAATCGTTGGTTGCCGAGATGAGATCCGAGCCGTCAGATACACAATCCGACAACTTAAAGGTACGCAACACGGTGCCATGCACCTCACTACACAACACCAACCCGAAGTCCCTTCATCTGACCCTCATTTCAGTACCATAGAAATACGAAGACAGACACTTCATAATCTCATTTGATGATACGAATTGCTTATTAAAAACATAAGTTGAAGAGATATCCACAAAAGTATGATCGAATCATATTTGTCGCAACAAAAATGGGCAATCAGAATAAAAAAAAATGAAGTGTGATGCAAATGCGATACGCTGAGATGGTCATTGATGTTTTGACTATCCTAAGTTTTTGCATGAATAATTTACACCACAAGATCTTTGAAAAAAAAAAGGGATGAGGATCGTTAGAATCGGACGTGATGCCATACTCATATCAGAGGATCATGTTTTGAAAACTTGCTTTGAAAACATGTTCAACTACATTTTCTTGTTTTTTTTAAGTTTTGGATAAGACTAAGAAGGGGTTGGCTCATAGATCTCTTCATACAGTCGCTCATGTTTTTGGTTGGTATGGGTATTGTCTGTGGACTAAGTCCCCTCTGTTATGGTTGTTTGGTCCTTTGTTAAGCGACGTATCTTCCTTGTGATGAACGTGATGGTTTGGCTATGGCCTAATACTCCTGGTTTGCTTCCTCCTAGTCTCCTATATATCAGATTCTTAACTTCTTATATGGCATATAGTTCATATGTGGCTTTGCCATGACTCTAATCGAGACCCTTACCAAGGAATTGGTTTGCGCTTTTGTACTGTTCTGAACACCCTGACCTTGCATCAGCAAAAAAAAAAAACTTCTATGATAAATTTACACAATAGTGCCATCTTATTTTTTTGTTACAACTTAGCCCTGTTCAGGGAAATAGATGTGTTTAGCCTCAAGGTTTAGTCCGGCACAGTGGACCCAAGGTTCGATTCTTGGGGTTAGGCCGTAAGAAAGCATACTTTTTTGTGAATTCTCCAGTCCCAGTGTGAATGGCCTGTCTTTGACTAGATCGGAGGTGGGATTAGTTATTGTGTGTGTAAGCTGGCCCGAAAAACCTCTTACCGTCAACAAAAAGAAGAAGAATCATGATGGAAACAAGGCTTTGCAAATATGGTTAACAGTTGAGGAGGGTGCCCTGTTTTCCGAAGGTGGGCAAATTGGAGTAGGTGGGCGAATTGTCAAGGAGGAGAAAGCAAAGTTTGTGAAGAGTTATCACCATCAGTCATCTAATTAGACCATTTTTAATATGTCATCATCTGCCACCCCCTCCCCAGGTGCCATTTTTAATATATCATCATCTGCCCCCACCCTCCCTCCCCCGGTGGAAAAATTTAGAATTAATAGTCCACATTAAAGTCCAAGAAAACCAAGAATCATGATCATGAGAGCTGTTTTCATTTTGACAACTCAAGTTGTCCAGACGCCCAAGCTAGTTTACGCACACTTTGATTCGATTAGTTGTTAAAACTCAAGTCCAACTAGCGGGGGGTCTAATTAAAACCTAATTTTTTTTTATGTCAAGCAGCACGGAAAATATAATCAAAGAGTTATAACAACTGAACACAGCATCTGAGATTTGAGAAATAGCACAACAGGAAAGAGATTATTAACCAACAACGAAACACTTTTATATACATGACATGAGAATGCAGTTCTTGCTTCAGCAAGATTTGTCCCCAGTAGATTTGAAATCTATAATTAATGCCCAAATGCAAGATTTGTCCCCAGTTGATTTGAAATCTATAATTAATGCCCAAATACAAGAAAATTGGAGTAGTAATTTATAGGAATTGGACCCCTACTTATTTAGTGGCTCCCACATCGAGTTGCCCCTGGGGACGATAGGAATTGGATCAGTTTGCGGAAGTATCAAGAATCACTTTCCTATTCTTAGTATTCTAGTAGGTTCCAAATACAAGATATTGAGATCCGAAATCACATCCTCATTCTTCCTTCTAGATTTTTACCATTGCTTCTTGGTAGGTATTCTAAATGTCACTCGAACAAGTTTGAATTTTTTGTGATAAAAATGCATATTTTTTTAAATTTTTGTTTTACGGAGCGGAGATGGAGTGAGTAATAAAGATAAAAGCAACCCGACACATATATATTCCTTTGAGCAAGTTTGAATGTTTAATCATGTTATAACAGTTCATAATAAATAACAATTATTCAATTAAACCAAGACCCCTGCAGCTGCTTATCTGCATAATAATAGTGTAGTATTTACATGAAAATAAATTCTTTACACCACCGTTATAAACATTTGTTTCCTCCAAATCAATTGCATTACACCACGTCGCCATGTTTTATTAATTGGGATCACTGTTTTGATACGTGCTGCAATGCAATTGATTTGGAAGAAATAAATGTTTACACCGACGTTGTAAATAATTTATTCTCTATTTACCTTCAGAGGAGAAGAAAGTACACACTTTTTCTGAAGAAAAATCAACTTTTGGCACCAAACTCTATCCCAAATGGCGAAAAACAAAATAGGACTCATGCCCCTCTGCACAAGGTGAGGCCCCATGGAAGTAATAGAATATTGACCTCTTTTTATGAAAAGAGCTCTTAAAGCCAAGAAATTGATTCCTGTATAATTATATCACCACAATGCAATACCATCTAGCTCCAATGCACTTTGGCCCTTTAATTGGCGCACTATAATAATGGGTTAGAATATGTAGTTTGATAAGCATATGTAGTTTGATAAGCCTCAACTTGTAATAATATAATTGATGGGAATGTACTTAGCCAAGTATGGTGTTGTTTTTTAACTTAAACTTGGTAACTTCAAGATGTAGTATATTGCAAAACTGTCACGGACGAAGATGAAAGTGCGCGTATCCAAAAATATCTGATGTGTAAGGATTCTACCTTTTTTGTGTGGAGAATTCACGTGTATCGAACAGTTCTGTACAAATTTGTATCCAGATGCGTACTTCTGTTTGTGTCCGCAGCATAGCTCTTAGAGTTGTTCAGCTTTTAAGTGGAACCCAAATAAGCCTTATTGAACCAACTAGGTAGCCCAGTAATACACTGCCAACATATCCGGTGCTTCACTAAATTTTTATTTCTGGTTTAAACATCCATCGTATATATAGTTCTAGAATGCGAAATATACAATACTATGGAGCGGACGTAAACATATCCTTTCACTATTTGTTCGATCATATTCATTTGTTTAACTAAATCTAAGCATCGTGTTAGACTGTTATATAACCAAAAGTACCATTTGATTGGCATACATTATTACAGCGTTCAAGAACACCGCCACGTGATGCTCTAGATCTCTTCTTGACCACCCCTTGATGTGCTCGTACACTTGATCTTAGGTTTGTCCAAAACAAATACAGTTGACCCCTCATTAATGTGCAATAAATAAGGGATCCTCATTAATGTGCAATAAATAAGGGATCTGAGCGGTGGTGCCCGGAGACATTGATTAACTTTTCATTGATCAGGGGCAAAAATACCTTGTGGAAAGAATGAACTTTACTAGATGAGGGGGCAAAAGGAATTGGTCAATAGGGCACACGAGCAATGATGGGAAAGGCCCATATCTCCTACAGATAGGCAGCCTTTATGCCCTGGCAATGGGGCTTACTTAAGCCGTAGCTAGTAGTCCACTCAAGTCATTGAAAAAGAGAAGACCAACTTTCTTTCCTTTTTGTTCGACGGTGAGGGGTGTCTCGGTCATTTAACGCGCACCTCAACTAATCTTCTCTCCGGTTTGGTCAAGGACAGGACATCCACATCAAGATTAGAGAATTCACAAAAAATTATTTTTTGAAGTCTGACCTCAAGAATTGAGCCATAATCAATTGTGTAGGGAGCAAACCGATACTAACCAACCGAA
The DNA here is from genome assembly GCA_019656275.1 of Rhododendron kiyosumense. Taxonomy (NCBI): domain Eukaryota; kingdom Viridiplantae; phylum Streptophyta; class Magnoliopsida; order Ericales; family Ericaceae; genus Rhododendron; species Rhododendron kiyosumense. The sequence continues at coordinate 1,657,394 of BPLS01000164.1, forward strand.
CTAACCTTAAGCGCTAAAGAGAACCACTATTTCACCATCATGATGTTTGTTTGGTGCATTGGGGTTTGCATCGGCAGCAAATGTTACTAGTCACAGCTCAGCTTATATTCTCACGCCTACCCAATAAAGAAAGATTTGAAGCTTTTGGTAACTGTTTTTAATTTGGGAAAGCATAGGAACCCTAGGAATTGGGGTACCCTGTTCCTTATGAGCATTGAGCTTTATTTCCCCAACTATTTCATGGGCCTCTTTTCGAAATCCATTTTGGTTCTTTATTACCCAGGTTGTCAGTCAGCTTATATGCACATCAAATAATTTTGGAGGATTTAATCCAATCGTTCACTAGCATGGAATCTGATTAAAGTCGGAACAAAATCTCGTATGAACAAACTTCATAAGAGTTGATAGTACCTCAAAAGTTTCGAACATGAGACTTTGTAAAGGAACAAATCTTTGGAGGGGGGATTCAAGCTTGCCTATATTCTTAAAGAAGCTTGCCTATATTCGTTTCATTTCTTTATCCAAATTAAGTGAGGTCCCGTTTTGCTTAAGGAAATAAAGCACTTATTTTTGAGTTAAAGGTAATGTATTGTGAGAAAATAATCTATCTCGTAAAATGAAAAATAAATATTTAAAAATTAGAATCTTAGCAGAACGGAGCCTAAGACCTTTTGTTTTAAGTTGGATAGTTCGAAAGATTATTTTGTTGCTTCCAAATTTATCAATAGGAAATTCATGAGACATGTCATCAAATTTTATGCTTAATTAATGATCAATGTGTGTATCCATTGAAGTGTTCCTATGAGCTGAAAATTGGCTAATGGGCTTGAGAAGTTTTCCCCACCAAATCCAAGGAAGGAATGGTCCGAACACAACAGAAACCCAAAACTCAATGGGCTTAATAAAGCTTGAATCCGAAATTCCATTTTCGAATTGGGTTGATCTGTTTGTTAACCTAAATCAATGAACAATCCTGTGGACACAGATAATAGCTAGTGCACAATTCTCAACACAGATGCATTCAAAATCTTTCGATGTATGTGGACTTCATGCGACACACGTATTGGACATTTCCGAACACACATTAGTATCATAATCTGCACGCTTCGATCTGTGTCTGTAGCATTTTTAAAATCGATTCTCCGAACTTCTTTTGTCCCTTACTCCCTAGCCCCTTCCCTTGTTGGTTAAGTGGCCCAACGCCATTATGAAAATTAATTACACCGAGATAGAAAGATTTAACACAAATATTATAAAAATTAAAGTAATGATTCAACTTAGAAACACAATCCTATAACACAGCTGTTTTCGAGACCGTTCGATATCATGTGCTTGAATGTATCAAACCAATTCCAAATATATACACTAGTGTTTAGAATTTCATTACAAAGGTTGTACTATTATTTAAAAGAGAAATGAATAAGTTATTTACGGATCCGTGCAATTTTAGTTGTCCCTTTCAATAACCAATGGTCCGGATTTTAACTATTCTCGCAATTTTGTTTTAAAAATCCGGACTGTCCAAAAGTTGGATGCGTGCGATTGAGTACCATAAATTTTGTTTACGGATTGCTCTGCAAAGAAGTTTTTCTCATTATTTAAGACTGCTGATTTTGTCACTCTTTTTTTGTTAACGCCACTTCTCTGCAAGTATATTTTTGTATTTGTTAACGCCACTTCCCTGCAAATATATATTTTGTAACTCTTTTTTTGTTAACGTCACATCCCTGCAAGTATATTTTTGTATTTGTTAATGTCACTCCCCTGCAAATATATATTTTTTGCACAAAACGTTAACAAAAAAGATGTGGCCCTTATTTAAACATTTTTCCTGGTATTGGCCGGCTTTCTTGATGGCGAAGCCACATTTCTCGATTCTCGTTCATACAACGTATGAGGTGTCCCTTTAGTCCACGTTGACAATTGACAAAATAGAACGGTTGTGTTACTAGAGCATGTGCTCCTCCACATGAACTGGAGTACACTTCCACCACTCTCGACCGTTGGATTATAGGTCTGAAAGGTAAGTATAAATTTGTAGAAGTTTTTGGGAGGCTGGAAGCTTCTAGGGTATCGGATTTGTTCGTTTTGGGTTTCAAAATCTCTGACTGCTGCGGCCACATCCTCGACATATACCCAAAGCCAATTTTGATTGAGATTATTTAATTGTTCAATTCGTTGGCAACCCTATCGATAACCCACTTATAGTTAACATTGGTTTTGGAAAAAATAAACTAAATTTCAAAAGTTACCCAGGTCTCCTATTTTTTATTTATGTTTTTTTTTAACATATTTATTTTATGTTCTACTCCTATAAGAAAAAAGATAGCATCTTTTTGTCGCAAACAAAAATGGAAAAAAGAGATGCGAGGAAAAACAAATCAGAAAGTCACCCTCACACAGTCACACTCGATGCAGACGACCGCATAGAGACATTTCTTTTTAGTAAAAAAATCCTTAAATTAGAAAAAGGATAACTAAATACTCCACAAGGAATTACTTAGAACTTTCTGACTGTCAGATTTAAAAAGTGAAGCCCGTAATACGTGGCTCGGAAAAAGAGCAAAGCAAAATCATTTAAAAAAGAATATAGGAGATGCCGGGTTAGTCTGATTAGTCGGTGAGATCTCTACTATATCTTATAAGAACATAGTTTTCTAAAATAAAACGAAATTCTCTCTTTAACTCGATCTTCTACATGAAATTTTGTCCTTTTTTTTTAATAATTTTTTATTCATTATATTTTACACTTTTTACAAAATGTAAAATGCAATATATACTTTATTGTGTTTTTAAGAGGAAATTAAGTTCAATCAATAACATAACAAATACTCTTTGAAATCTACCTCTTTTCTTTATTTATTATTTGTTTTTTTATTATTGTGAAATTTTCTTAATTATTTTGCTAGAAAATAGAGTAAATTCTAAAAGTCATACGTGCCGATCCATTAATGTACAGAATAACATGAAAAAAGTTCTCACTCATGTTTTTTTTTCCGTCCCCATGCATTGAACGGGCAAGACGCTAATTTGCTCTCTATACAATTGACAATAATTTTATTGGAGTTGCAAGAAAGTAAATTTTTTTTTTTATTGTGAATTCTCTAATTTCGTAGTCTGATTTTAACTGGACCTAGGACGGGATTATTCGCGTGCGCGTAAAACGCTCTGACCATCGGGGGGGGGGGGTGGGGAAAGGAGAGAAAATTAGGGTAAACAAAGCGCGTGAGGTTTTTTTTTACTATTTTAGACACAAACAATATCAGAGCCCCCTCGCCCAAGTTGCTTGGAAACTCAGGGGTTCATGGCAGGGTGAAGAAGCCGCCTCCAACCCCTTTTATCTCTCTCTGAAACTCTGTCTTTCTCTCTCTAAAAACCCTCTCACCATTTCAGGTAATCGCTCTACAACTCTCCTTTGCTGTGTATGACTTTGTTCTCTTCACTGGGTTTTAGCTGTTTTTCTGTGTCCTGCTTTTTCTAAACTGTAGCGTTGCGAAAGATTTTGCATTTTTGGGTTCAGTTCGGTGATTTAGAATGTGGGTTCTGTTGATTATCCGAAAAAGATTGATGCTTAGTGTTTGTACTTGATCAGAACGAAAGAGCAATTTCGCTGGTCAAAGTTGTCGTCTTGTAATGGATGTATAAGAGAAAGGGGACTTCTTTTTTTTTTTTTTTTTGTATAGATTGAAATGGGTATGACGGGATCAAAGTACGTGTTGTTGTAGTGTTGTCATCTCATAAATATATATTTATATAAGCAGTGTATTTGCTTTTGAAAGCGAGACTCTAATGTTACTGATTTCTGAGAGAGAGGGGATTTTTTTTTTGATAAATTGAAATGAGTATGAACGGATCAAAGTAATCTTTGTCGGTTGGTGTTATCATACCTATGCAAAGCAGTGTTTTTGCTTTTGAAAGCATCACCCGTGCTTATGATTTTTTACTGCTTTGTTTTCTTGTTCTTCTGAAATCAAATACTCGAACTTTATAGTTTTATACATGCATTGGCTTGTCTTTTTGGACGGGAGAGGTTCTCAAGTTCAACATTTTCCTGTTTTTTCTCCTCTTTCAAAAATGTATTTGTTTGTCTCAGCATTTTACTAGACGTCATTCGGACATTTCCTCGCTTACTTTTGTCTATGGTGCTCTAGAGACTAAAAGTATTAACGTTGAGGCATTGGGAAAACCTTCGATCCATTTTGTATTTGTTACTATGCTTCCAAATGGTCATAGACTTGGTCAGCTCTCTACTACCAAATAATACATTTGAATGTTGGTGGTCCATGTCATTTTGGTTTTGAATTTTCTATTGGAAATTGAATAAATCCAGTTTTGAAGCAAAAGGCTCCCCCAAGTTGGTTAGACGTGAGTTTGTATTATGAGGTTCCAGGCACCTAGTGGTGGAATGAACTAATGTCAAAACATGGTTAACGGTTAACCAGTCCTACACAATTCATTTTGCTTTTGACAGATCACGGAAACTCCCTTGATTAACACAACCCTTCCCAGGAGTGTTCAGTATCGTCCAGTATTTTAAATTTGACCTCACCCAATCCTCTCGTAGCCCATTCTCTCGCTACGAGAGGATTGGGTGATGTGCTTTGTGTTGAGCACAACTAACGTGAATGTTGTTTGCATTGGTGAGCAGCCCAAGAGGAAGTGACTGAAAGGTAGATGCGTGAGTTTGGGTGTATGTATGTATGTCTGATCTTCTTGATTTGCTAGCACCTTTATTATTTTCGTGAGCTGCGGATTAGTTCATAATGGTTCTAGTTTCCGTTGGCTAACTAAATGGACTATGGTTCAAGTGAAGTGTGCTATTTCAATCAATATTTTGGATCCTTTTGTTGGGGTAATTTCGAGTCTGTGGTCATTATTCGTGAATAGACCTTCTGGGGCAAGGCAGCGAAATATGTATATGCTTGTGATTTGCAACTTCTGTGAATGGTTTCAACCTGTTCTATCTTACGTGTCACTGTTTTCTTTGTGTAGGTGGCCATACAGTCATGAATAAACTCTCTACTCATGTCAGTCCTATATTGTCCCATGTGCGTTTAGTTTTGCAGCTCCAGGGTGCATATCAATAGTATGCTTGCTCTAGCCAATCCCTCACCATGTGAACAGGATGATCAAAAGAGTAACATGTTATCGCTGTTTTGGTCACGTGACTGTTGTAGGAGGCTATGAGCAACATGGGTTGCTGTGGCTCCTTTTTGTTTTTACCCTTCTTTGTGACCAAAGTTATTGAGTTTTATAGATAATTTCTGTTTCAGTATGGTACTGCAATTGTCCAGAAAAACATATATGATATTTTCTCGTGGTATTTTTTTTAGCATCATAGCTTAATTTATTCAGAGGTACGAGTGCATTACAAGAGACATGTAAAGTAATGTGACAACTTTGTGCATCTTCATTCTAATTCTGATTCTGATTCTTGCTTTATGGGGCTACAAGTGTTGTTATATGTTGGTTAGTGCCTAGTGGTGTATTGGTTTAGCAGATCCTGTCTCCTTGTTTATTGATTTGTCTCTTCTGTTCACGTCTGTTGACTTCGATATTTTTTAGGCCAATAAGGTGCCTAGCTGCTTAAGCCTCCATCATTTTCCTGCCATAAATCTTGCCAGATTTTCATAATACTGATCACAACTGTTTCTGTTATGTAGTGCGATATTGTATTGTTCCTTTTTAAAAAACAAAAACAAAATTTCTTAGCCTCTTCAATGGGGATGGAGCTGTGATATTGCTTGAAACCGAATATTCTCTTTCCTGCTTAGAATGAAAGAAGAAATTTATGGTGGCATTTATTTGAAATAGTTGAAATCTACCACCAGAAATGGTGACTTTTTGTTCCTTCAAATTTCTATGCAGATTATGTTACGATCAAAGCACCTTGGGACCCTTTCCCAATCCGCTAGGTCCTTCTTCCTTAGTGGGACCCGCTGTAATGCAGGAGATGGAAGTTCTTGCACTTGTACTGATGACGAAACTTGTATTTCAAGAAAGCAGAATACTAGAAACCAAGTGCGACATGTACAACCACCATCCACCTTAGCATCCAAAACTTCAGCAGTGGTAGGCTCTTTGATCACTGGAGATGCAGTTAAAGGGGTGAATCCCCCCAAAGCAGAGAGAGTCGAATACCCAGCTTCTCTACCACAAGTTATAGCAGCTCCCAATTCTTTGGGGACAAGAGATTGTGTCAATTATGCTAGCAGTGAAATGGTGCACTCATCGCCTCCTATTGGCGACCAATTTGTTAAGGCGGGAATCGCGGCTGTGAGTTTTTTGTCTGATTTGGCTAACTACAAGATTCCTATGTCTGATGGGAGTGGAATGCTTAGCTCACCCCAGAATTGTGTGGTTGATCGTGCAACAAGCATCAAATCCTCGAATGTGAGAACCTATAGAAAAGACATAGGCCAAGGGAAATCTTCCGCTGGGACAGAAGCCGGTTCAACCCCAAAAGTCAACTCTCATGTTGCAAAAGGTCGAGGTGAAAAGTCTGGTTTGGGTAATGGTATCAATACTGTTTCAAATAAAGGAGACACTAATCCGGTACCCTCATTTTCGCGCGATAGGAAAAAGACTCCGCCGCAGAGATCAAAAGGCCAGGCAACCCGTTTCATGTCCACTGTACAAACTTCTGAAGGAAAGTTTGTAGGAAATTTTGCAGAAGGCTTGGACAGGTTCCCAAGAGATAGGAGAACACCTAATGGAGTTGCTCCCGTTGCTAAGCAGTTTTCAAGCAACGGGCGTGTGGTGGAAACGGTTTCTCACCTATTGCGGCAGCTGAAGTGGGGTCCATCGGCAGAAGAAGCTCTCGGGAAGCTTAACTGTTCAATGGATGCATACCAGGCAAACCAAATCCTTAAGCAGCTTCAAGACCATTCGGTGGCTCTTTCCTTCTTCTACTGGTTGAAACGACAAAATGGGTTTAGGCATGATGGGCATACTTACACCACCATGATTGGCCTGCTTGGGCGTGCGAGGCAGTTTGGTGTGATAAACAAGTTGCTAGAACAGATGATCCAGGACGGATGTAAGCCCAATGTTGTGACATATAACCGTATCATTCATAGTTATGGTCGCGCAAATTATTTAAATGAAGCAGTCAATGTTTTCAAGCAAATGCAGGAGTTTGGGTGTGAACCAGACCGTGTAACTTATTGTACACTCATTGACATCCATGCAAAAGCTGGATACCTCGATTTTGCAATGTACATGTATCAAAGGATGCAAGAGGTGGGCCTCTCTCCTGATACTTTCACTTACAGCGTCATCATCAATTGCCTTGGGAAAGGCGGTCATTTGGCAGATGCCCATAAACTTTTCTCTGAAATGGTGGGTCAGGGCTGTGAACCTAACTTAGTGACTTTTAACATCATGATTGCTTTGCATGCAAAAGCGAGGAATTATTCGAATGCTCTAGATCTTTATCACAAGATGCAGAATGCGGGTTTTGAACCGGATAATGTGACGTACAGTATTGTAATGGAGGTTCTTGGTCATTGCGGATATCTTGAAGAAGCAGAAGCAGTTTATGCTGAAATGAAGCGAAAGAACTGGGTACCGGATGAACCTGTATATGGTCTCCTAGTTGACCTCTGGGGCAAATCTGGGAATGCAGAAAAGGCCTGGGGGTGGTATCAATCCATGCTCGATGCAGGTTTGTGCCCTAATGTTCCAACGTGCAATTCTCTGCTCAGTGCTTTCCTTCGGGTCCACCGTTTGTCTGAGGCTTACGATTTGCTTCAAAGCATGCTTAGTTTGGGCCTAAAACCTTCCCTACAGACCTACACTTTGTTACTCAGTTGTTGTACAGAAGCCCAAACGCCTTTCGACATGGGTTTTTGCTGTGAGCTCATGGCTGTCACCAACCACCCGGCCCACACCTTTCTATTGTCGATGCCGGCAGCAGGACCTGACGGCCAGAACGTCCGGGATCACATGACCAGGTTCTTGGACTTGATGCACAGCGAAGATCGGGAAAGCAAGAGGGGTCTTGTCGACGCGGTGGTTGACTTTCTTCATAAGTCAGGGCTCAAGGAGGAGGCAGGTTCTGTTTGGGAGGTGGCGGCAGAAAAGAATGTATACCCGGATGCGGTCAGACGGAAGAGCTCGTGTTATTGGCTCATTAACCTCCACGTCATGTCGGATGGGACAGCCGTGACGGCCCTCTCGAGGACGCTCGCGTGGTTCCGAAAGCAGATGATTGTGTCCGGGACGCGTCCAGGACGCATTGATATTGTGACGGGGTGGGGCCGAAGGAGCAGGGTCACTGGTGCTTCCCTGGTGCGAGAGGCGGTGGATAACTTGCTCCAGAGTTTTTACTCTCCCTTTTACACAGAGAGTAATAATACCGGGTGTTTTGTAGGGTACGGGGAGCCTCTTAGCCGATGGTTAGTCCAGTCGTATGTCGAGCGGATGCATTTACTGTAGTTCGCGACGCTTGTGCTCTGTTCGTAGGGTTTCTGTACAGTTTTGTGGTTCGGAAGAGTCGAAAGCTGACGATTGTTGAAGCTTCGAAGAATTCCATTGCTGATTCTTGAGTTAATTCTGTTTATGCTATTTGTAATCGGCTTCTGTAGCTAACGTTGACTGAGATTTTATTTATAGAGCTCATGCTCCAGCTGAAGCCACCCTCACTCAGTGTGGCTAATTTTGAATTGTATTATGGGGTTATTAAATATATTTATTTGTTCTCTGAGAAAACGGAAACAATTATGGAGGTATGTTTAATTCAGTCCAGTATATTTTGTCCACAGGGAGGCTATGGATACTTCGGGGATGGCCGTTCATTTCGGCATGGACGGTTCGGATTGAATCTGAGTACATACAAATCTGAATCGTCTATTGCTCATTGCTCGGTCAAGATACAAATGGCCGAGTTTCGAGATGAATAGCTAAATCGGCCGCTCGGCAGCATCTCCCAATCCGCTTTGTAAGTTCAGTAGTTTTCTGCCTTTCTAAAGAACTTTTTGTATCATTAACTAACCGAAAAACCATGTTCTATGTTTAATGGCTTTTTATTCCTACTTTGAAACTGTCAAGAAGTGGGAACTGGCTTCCTGTAGAATACAGTGCAGGGGTGAACTACAAAGTGGAGTGCATAATTTGAGCAAGATGGACGTTTTATTATTTAGATTTCACTCGGTCCTTGTATGCACCCATGCATGCACTACAGAGATTCCGGTTCCAAGTAGCATTCTTGTGATAATGGATAGTGAGAATGGAGTGCAATTTTGTTCACTCCTTAAAAAAGAGTGAACATTACCCTCCCTCTTATTGATTGAAATGGTGTGGATCCAATTACAAAGTGATGTCATGTTTTTACCATACAATACACTTTTGGATAAGCATGACATCACTTTGTGGTGGAATCTACATCATTTCAACTAATAGGAAGAAGGAAAATATTTACTCTCTTAAAAGCAGGGTGAACGAAACTCTATTGTGGGAATGGGTCAAAGAAATTCTAGTAAGCAATGTGGATAGTGGGTGAATATTAGTATATTCCATACTTTCCTAAAAATCTAACTCAATTTCTTTTATCATTGTCATATCTCTCCAACAAGATATCTAGATTCTGGAGGGTAATTTCACCCCCTCCAAGTCGAATTTCTGTAAATATGTTCTACAACCATATTTTTCAAATAAGATCAACATGATTTTTTCTATTAATGTTATTAAGAGCTCTAAAAGAACAATTCTAGCTCATATGTGCACTCAATCAACTCTCCAAAAATGGCTCCTAATTGAATCCTAAAATGTACACATAAGCATAAGTGGGGTCCAAATTAGCTTGTTAATTTAGAGAGTGTTTCTGCACTCAATGAACTAGCAACAGCGTTCTCTATTTTGTGCATGACTCTTGAAAGATTTGATTTGCAACGGCACTTTTTTGTGAACAAGGCCCTTATCTTTTGGGAATTCCATAATAAGAGAATATTTTCTCTTTTAAGGTTTCGACGAGCTTTGTGTCGAAAACTCCTGTGCCGAGGGGTTTTTCAGCAGTTGAATTTAAAAAATAAAAAAAATACTGTACACAATTCAATGGCCAAAAAATTCCTCGGCACAGAGACACGTGAATTTTCGGGTCAAAGGAGATGAGACCTGTTTTGAGGAGCTCATAAAAATGGAGGATCTAGAAAAAGTCATAACAGAACCCAATCATTTTGGATCCCAAACCCTTTTGACTCTGTCTTCCCACCAGTACCCCCACCAATTTCGCAAATATCCCAACAGTTTTCAAATACTCCATACTCTCTAGGTGTCTCTCTCTCTCTCTCTCTCTCTCTCTCATCTTCATCCTAGTCTTAGCTTCCTGTTTGATTTCTTGATTACCAAAATCAAGAAGAAAACATGAGCCTCACTGGTGACACAACCCCCCAACAACCACCTTGCGCCGCGTGCAAGTACCAAAGGAGGGAGTGCGCCAATGATTGCCCATTCGCGCCCTACTTCCCCCCTCACCAACCCAAGACCTTCCGAAACGTCCACCGGCTCTTCCATGTCGTCTGCGTCATGAAAGCACTCCAACTCGGCCCGATTCAGAGGGCCGAGGCCATGAAATCCATCATCTACCAGGCCAACATGCGTGAGAAATTCCCCGTCCATGGTTGCCTTGGCGTAATCCGCCGTCTTGAGCATCAGACGGACTTGGCCATCAAAGAACTCCGCGATGTTCGTTCACAGCTTGCGTGGTACCAGTTGACATCCGGTGCCTACGATCCCAAGCTGGAGTCAGGATTGGGGTCATCGGGGAATTGTAGTTTCCCCGCGACCCATGATCCCCCAGCATTGGATCATTGATATTCCTACAGTACCAAATGCAGCACATGATCACTACTCCTACCCTGACAGTTCAGAGACTAAACTTCCAAAAGTTTGATTGGTTTTTGTATTGTCTCTAGTTTTCTGGTAACTTTGAGCATTTTTGAAGTGTAATTTTGTTCACTCACCCGAAAAGTGATGAACTCGATGCGTGCATTCTGTGGGGTTGCTGAGATTAGGATAGATGGGTTTGGGATTATCAATCCCATGTATAGTTTTCAGCCGAACCAGCCTTGTTTTAGGTAGAATTATGTTTCGGGACTAAAGGGCGGCTCAAGGATTTTTGTGTTGCGGTGACAAAATATAGTAGGAAGTTTTAAATTTTTAGTGACTAAAAGCTCTATACAAAAAGTGAACTCTATTGTTGGACCATACTATAGTTACTCGTAAATTTAATTGGACTTTTATTTACTTTTACTGTACACGAGTAGCTCAGTGCGACGATACTGACCATAGGCTAGTATCCTGACCAGCTTTTTCCAGCATGTGCGAATTGTCTCGGCCCAAATCCAGTTGTGAGTTGTGAGGTTTACCTGGAAAAAAACCCAGGATGTAAGATCGAAAAAACAAACCAGAATCCCTTTACAACCTATAATTGAGTGGTGTAGTCAACTCAATGTTCTCTCAATATCCAAAGGATGATCCAACGTCGAATATTTGAATTTTCCCTATACAGATATGTGACAAGATGATTTAACGAGTACTTTTTACATACAGTAAGTAGAGTACACAGTAAGATCAAGCATCTAATTCACTTCCTAACAGAATGTAGTAGCCTTCTGAGTATAGCCTGCTGGTAGAAGTCTTTTGTGAGGAAGAACAGTATTAGTGCAGCAAGAGATCCCAAAAGAGCGGCAGACGACATAATAAAGAAGGATAACCTGAAGCAGGGAGTTCCACTGCAAGTGTTCCCCCCCTCAACCGATGATTCTACATCGTAAATATACCCGATAACCCTCACAGAGAGAATATAAGACCCAATAGGACTTGCAGTGGTAATGGTGTTGAAAATTGTCCCCATGTGCACGACCCCAAATATCTCGGAAACGATTGTAGGCATTAATGACCACTGGGAACCATAACAAACACCGACTAGAACGGAACCAATATATAGGGCACCCGGGAATGCAGAAGCAATGACAGCATGGCCAATGCTCATAGTTGCTAGAGTAATGGTCATGAACAACGGCCGAGCCCATCCATTCACATGCAATAAATATTCAGACAGATAACCAGCGCCAAAACGACCAACGAAATTCCAAATGCTCCAAAGAGAAACCATACTACTTGTCTCAGAACTTGTGTAACCAAGAGATGCTCCAATCTGGCTAATGTTATTCACCGTGGCGAGTCCTGAACCCATACCACAAGCCGATGCAATAAACAAAAGCCAGAAGCTACTAGTGCAAATCGCTTGCACAAGATTCAGATTTTCTCCCCATTGCAAAGTCGTCTTGTCTATCTTATTCGTATCAACCTCTCTAACGGTACCACTGGGAACCTGATGATACCCACTATGGGCATGTCTACTGTCACTGTGTATCTCTGCAGCCAAAAGGTTGGAATCATCAATTTGATGTCCGCTAAAAGAAGTACCTGAAATCCTTCTTGTATCACTCAGATGGGCTTTCATTGCAACGTAAAAGGGGGATGTTAGCAACATAACAAGTATGACGAGTGTGCAGATGCGTGCAGGCGATGGCAACGAGAGGGCATTGTCTAAAATAATGGTGACCATGAGATAAGCAGCGATAACCACAGAAGCCAACGAAAAACGATCCAGGTGCTTGTCTTCATCTCCTTCTGTTTCCCTATAGATTCTTATGAACCACATGAGCAACAGAGTGTTGCAAGTGGGGACAAGCGCCAACATTAGAATATATGCGGTAGGCTTATTCTCCAATATTGTCTGATACACTTGGATTAATATTGCTCCACTCAAACCAAGAAAACCCTAGCAAAAAATCAGTGACCTTAAGGCACCAAATCAAGGGTGAAAACAACCAATGATGAAGTACAACTTTATACTGGAAAATTTAACAAGAAACTATGGTCTAGCTATCGCTTCAAGAGCATCTTAGCCTCCAAATACAAAACCTTAGAATCGACCAGTCAAATAAACCTTTTCTCTCCTTTCCTTCGAGTATCAAGTGATAAGAATTAAGAAATGCCACAATAATTACAAAACATAAACTGTAGAACGTATGCATTGTAATTGGAGAATAAACGAGAAAAAATGCGTATATGGAAAGCTGCACACTTGATCATATTTGAAACAGAGTGGGAAACATATATATCTCCCTTTATAGTTTTATACAGTTAATCAAAAGCCTTTATTTGAACCCTCCACCTTCATAAGGAAGTTGCAGACATATTTCAAGCAAATTACCCTAAATATAAGGACTTTTACCATCTATGAATCCCATATAAATCGCCAAATTGATGCGGAGTTTTGATTTCTAGTAACCGAAATATCATCTTGTCAAATTGATTTTCTCAGAATAAATATTTGAAAACATCAGGACCCTCAAACCCAACTTCCAATAACCTTGTTTTTAAGAAATCAATTTCTAACCCAAATTCTTATAATTGCATATTTCAACTACATCAATTACTAAACCTGCATGTTCCATGAGAAATGATGATTTATTCCTAACAAAAAGTATGCAAAATAGACAATTTAAAACCTAATAAACTTAATGAATACGGGTTTGGGGAATTTTGAGATAACACCGATCTTGGGGGATTTGGGGTATGCTCTAGACCCAAAACGACGTCGTTTTGAATCTTTCAATGAAAGGGCAATCTTGGCCATCAATTTGGTAAAATTGCGAGGTGTCAAGTTTGGATATCACAAGTAAGGATCACATGAGGATTGTCACATGAGAGGATTTGGTCTTGTGTGATACAATGTTAGAAAACTATAGAACTACTTTTTAGTCAAACGTATCCTAGTTGTACCTGTATCCTATTTGTTTAGATTTTCTTGTCCCGTCTAGTCTTCCTATATTAACCATACTATATCAATTTCGTATCCGTATAAGTATCTATGCTTCATAGAGCCATTCAAACACTGTCTGTCTCAGTTTACATTGGCACCCTGCCAACAAATTCCATAGTAGTAGTTCCTTAATCTCCTAGGAATAGAAACAGTTCTGCAGAAATCTTTGCAAGCCTCAAATCCCAACAAATTGAAACTCAACAAAACTCAAGCATAATTGTACGAAAACAAACTCATCAAAATTCAAGCATAATTGCAGAAAAATAAAATACCAATAGTTAGAAATCAGAAAAGAGGAGAGAACAAACCTAACCTTCATGATGCCAACTATGGTCCCCCGATAATTGGGGAAGTTATTAACACCAGTCACCACGTTCGCAGTGTTGAAAAAACTCGTGGCGTGAGCCGCCATCAACATGTAGAAGCACATGAGCGCCACGGGCGGCCTCGGAACCAACCCGGCCACCGACAGCCACATGAGGAAGTAGCCCGCGAAGCACTGGATAGCCCCCGCGGCGAGGACAATCCACGGCCCCCCGCGGCGGCAGACGGCGGTGCGAGAAGACGATGAAGAAGAAGAAGAAGAAGGGGGGGAGGTGGCGGCGGTGTAGAGGAGGCCTGAGAGGAGGCCGGCGCTGCCGCCGATATCCTTGAAGACGGAGACGGTGTCGAGGGTGGACTGGTCGTAGAGCTGGGTCGATTTGAGGGCGGCGGAGTAGATGCTGAAGGTGTAGAGCGAGCCGCTGGTGCATTGGATCCATATGCTCGCCGCCGTAGCCGTCCATTTGTTGTCCGTCCAACTTCTGCTACTACCCATTTTTCTCTCTCTCTCTCTCTCTCGGAATGAATTTCCCAAGTTCTAGCTGTCTATACTAGCATGCACGGCATCCATTAACAACTTCGATAATTGAAGTTAGCCAAATTTGATTGGTATCATTCGGTGTAGCTCTCCCACGGCGACTCTCCAACTCGGTCACTACATTTTTTCCCCAAGTGCTGGATTTGAGATTGTGCCTTCTTCTAAACTTATAATTTTAAAAATTTATTTCGGTATTTTTTATAATTTTTTGTTTAATTTTTTCGTCGTAAATTTCAGAATTAATCGTTTGTTTTGACGAGAAGAATTGAAAATGTATTAAAATATGAACAGATATTGAAAAAATTCAAATGAAACAGAATTCTAGACAAATAAGATAGTTGTTAGTATTTTATTTCTTTTTTAGTGATTTTTTTTTTGTTTTCGGTCATAATTTTGTGCTTTTCAGATTCCACTCATTGAAACAAACGATTAATTCCAAAAATTACAACAAAAAGTTACGAAAAGTTAAAAAAAATATCGAAATAAGTTTCAGATTATAAATTTACAAGAAGGCGCTTAACTGAAAAAATGAATTTAAAGGATGTTCTTTTCGAGGATCGTGGTTTCGAAACTTAAAGATTCACCTCGACATGAGGAATTCAAAGAGGAAAGTTTGATTGAAAGATTCAGTTATTAAGAATAGAAACATTTATTGTTACAATTGCTTAAAGTATTTTCGTGCATAATTTTTCCATTTATTGGTACTACTTGCCTCACATTCAAGGAAAAATTATTACTATTTGACCCGTTCTAGAAATGAAATTAAGTACTTATTTTTAAAGAAATCAATTTCAAACTAACTTTTTTTAGCAATATAGATCTTATTGAGATCTTTTGAAAAAATCAAAAAATTATTTTTTATTTACATTATTTTTGAATTTTAAAATATAAAATAACTACTAATTATTTTTTAAGAATATATTTTGGAGCACACTTCCAAAAAATCTTGACCCCCGCTAACAAAAATGGGTCGTAAATTCGATGGGTCAAAGTGAAAGTAAACTTAACCACAGGTCGTGGTAAGTAATTTTTCTCGTCTAGAGCACGATAACCTAACGCACTGTAGAAACAAAGAACCGTACCTAGCAAGCCAAATCCAAATACAAAACCCCCAAACCGAATCTTCTTCTCGTCTCGGTTCGATTTTTCACTACAGCCTGCAAATTCGAGTCCACAGCGAAGAAGAAGAAGAAGAAACCCATCGATACATACAAGTGTACGTATACACGATATATAGATAGAGAGAGAAGAGGTTGAAGATGAAGACGACAAAGGGAGGCAAAGTCATGAACCCTACGGACGCCTACCGCAAGGAGCTTCGCAAGAAGGAATTGAAGAGGGTATGTCGTTATTGCATCTTTTTTTAGGGTTTTATTTTGCTTGTACGTAGTTGTCTTACTATATAATCGGTGAGTATCGCGTGTGCCGGTGTGGGCGATTACTGCGAATTTGTTTTTTCGGTCTTTTTGCCCTAGAAATATGTCTCCTGGGAATTTAGTTGGAAATGCTACTTGTGTTCTGATTGGGTTTATAGGGATTGAATGGGAAAGGTTCATGTTTTGCTTGGTGGTACAACTTGTGGATTTGGATTGAGTTCGTTTCATCGTTTGTTTTTGTTGTTGGGTAAGTATATTGAGTGATAACCAAACGAAACACAAATCAGACCGAAGTCGAATGAACTTCCAAACACTACCTCTCAGCTAGATAGCAGTATAGGCTGTATAGCGGAGACAAAACTAGAGGGATAGACACCAAAGAACCAACAGCTACACACTAAACAACAACCTTCCATTGGATTATGGCCCATCTTGGCAAAAGATGTCTGAACCGCACCATTTTGCACCAAAACGCTTGAGGCATGTGGCATTTTATGGCTTGCCAAGCTGATTTTATGTGAAAAAAGATCATGGGCATTTAAGGTCTAGATGATAGAATCCTTTTGAGAAACTGAGGTGCAGGGAGTGCTCTCCATAATCTATTTGATGACAGCATTCCTTCTTCTAGACCGAAACCAAGTGTTATCCCTGATCACTGAAGCCACTTTGGTACGTAGAGATCCACCCAGATTGTAGTCAATTCTATCACTAATCCTAGATTTAAGAGGCCCTAAACCTAAAGGCTGCAATTGTGAAGCCATAGGAATGTATTATAGCAATTTGCCAATTACCCATAATATACCCGAACCAAAAAACATGCTGGGTGGGAGTTTCATGGTCCTCAAGCATTGGTTCTTAATTACATGGGCATGGGATCCATTTTATCCGTAAGGTATCAGCTTTCTTAGTAATAGTCCAAAAAAGCCTAGCATAGCAGCCTTGTTCCTAAAGCCTATACCCCACTTTCTAATTGATTTTATAATAGTTTTATATGCAGCTTACGTTAGTTTTTTGTTCACCTTTTGTCATTCAGGTGTTTGATGCATGTTCTGATTGCGGACCTCATTATATGTGTTTCTTTCTGTTATGTTTAACAGAACAAAAAAGAAAGGAAGAAAGTGCGGGAGGTGGGGATATTGAAGAAGGATCCCGAGACACTTAAGGATCAGATCGATAAGCTAGAAGTGATGAGTAAGTCATTTTCTGACTCTCATAATCAGGATCGTGTGATAATTTTTTTACTCTAAGATTATTGCAAGAGAGAGATAATTATTTGTTGTTTATTACTTGTCAATGTAATTTAGTTATATTTCTCCAGTTAGCTATGTCATCTAGATGAAATTATTTGTTTGTATACTTCATGAAGAATTGTTCCTTTTCGCTGAACATGAAATGACAACTGACATTATCAAAAAAAGAAGAAGTGACAACTGACAATGCATTCTAGTTATTGGTTAGAGACTTAGAGTCTATTGACTCCCAAACTTCAGTTATGATGTTTCTACATATACAATATTATTTGGGTTATAAATTGGGAGATTCGGGTAGATCATCAACAAATAATTGCTGCCTGGGAATGAAATGTGGCAGGGGCAGGCTCTCCTTGTCTTGTCCATGCCGCTCACTTTTTAATTTAGATGCATTTTTTTGGAATGTTGGTTCTGAGTTGTAGCTCATGTCAATTGTACGACTGCAAGTAATAAAATTGCTATCCAATATTTCCGTCCTTAAGCGTTTGATGTAGGTATTGAGTTATTTGGGACCATCTAGCAATACTGAATTCCACCAGTAAATGTAGAAATTTTAGGTCTGAATTATATGCAAGTTGGTAATTCCCAAAGCTACTGTGAAAACTGGTGCAAAGAAGAAAGATTTTGCATGTGCAACTGATATTTTGAACTCAGACGTGAAGATAAAAGTTGTACTTATACATGGACAGAAAAACTGTTGCAACGTACAGACTAAGATCTAAGAGATAAATGTCAATGCTTACGTATGACGATACAAATTGAGCATGGTGGTGATGCCAATCTGGCATTCATAAAATAGTACATGGTGAAAGAGTGGCAAGGATATTATGTCATGGCTTTTAAAGATGTTGGAGTAGGGAGGATACAGTGAAAACTTGGGAATTGTAATCGAATAGGAGAAATAATTCAGTCTTCTATTCACGGAGATGAACTCGAGTGAGGAGACGCAGGAGGAAAACTTTAGGGGCAGTAATTCAAAAGGATCTAAGTGTGTTGGATATCATGGAAAACAAAGCCCTCAACAGAGCTCAATTGAGAGAACATACTCATCTAGCCGACCTCAATTGATTGGGACTTAAAAGGCTTGGTTTGGTTTTTTCCTGAGGGACTTGGAAATATTCTATATACACTTGGATGCTGTTTGCAATCTAAATTTCTCTTCTTTTTTTTTTCTTCCCATTTTGCATTCTTTACATTGTATATCCAGCTTTGTTGTGTAGCTACCAATAAGATAGCATGGCTTTTATGATAATTGTGCAGAGGCAGATGGTGCTTTGGATAAAGCGAGAAAACACAAGAAGAGGCAGCTTGAAGACACACTGAATCTTGTCCTTAAGAAGAGGAAGGTAATGGCAAACTTTGACAACTAATACATTGACTAGCATAATTGCCCTTTAGCAAGGATATAAGAACTTTTTTCGATAAGTGCTTACAAAATTATGGTAAATACCCTTGTAGTTACACTTCTTTGCAGTAACAACAGCTTAAAAAAGAGATTGAAAGGTCTATATCAAATAATTGGCTTTGCTCTTGCCTAAGTATAACCTGAGGGTCAAGTTTTATTTAGGATGTCGGATGAGTTTGAACAAATTTCTTTCTTTTTGTGGGCGGTTGCTTCTTTCTAAGGCATTTACCAAGTTTAACTAGCAGAGAAAGACAAAGGAAGAGAGGGACAAGGGGAAATAGGGTGCAGATACACCCTGCTACAGATTTCATTTCTTGGTTGAGGGCCTGAGGTGTATCCAACTTTGCGCTGTTACATGGAAATTGACCTCTTACAAATTGCCGTTTCCAGGGTCTTGCAGGCAAATGGGCTGGACCCCACGCTTTTTCTGTATAATATGATGAGATACTTCCTCTGCGCGGGGATGAACTTCTGGTACTTCTTTAATCTTCCAAATGGGCTGGTGATGTGTGCCTTCTCGAGAAATATTTGGAACAATAATAATTGGTTAGAGAAATACGTGGTTTCATCACAATAAGAAGCCACTATCCTTTGAATTTGGTTTCAGAGGCATCCATAATACGTTAGAGTGTTTCCTTGTAAAGAAAAGATAGTGAAGAGAATTGTGGCTGAAGATTTTAGAAATGTTGCAACTTTCATGGAAGATGCTGGAATAAATGAGAAAAATTGAGGTGCTATTTGTTGCTTGAATCATTATGTTATCAGATCAATTTACCCAAGTACCTCAACTGGCAAACTACCTTTTTTTTAGTTTCTTTTTTTTTTCATTTGTCATTTGTCTTTCAGTTGTTGGCTAACTATTTTGCATGTCCTATGTTTAAATTGCGGGACTTAATGTTTTTCTGCATTTTTAACATTATTGAGACTCTGTATGTGATGGCCAAATCTTCCTGGTTTCTCTGGGCAGGAATATGAAGATAAGATGAAAGAGAAGGGTGAAGCACCGGTCATGTTCAGGTCAAGGAGTGGTTTTACTCGTTTTCTTTTTGTTGTTTTGTGCAAGAAGCTAGTTTTTTTTTTTGTTCTCATTACAAAGTACATTTGTTTTACTTCTGCTGCAGTCATTTGGGACCTCCCCGAAGACGAACAAATGCGGAGGAAGAAGAAAGAGTCAAGCACCCTAAACCTGAAGTAATCTCTTACTCAGTTAGTTACTAAAGGGAAAACTCTTTTTCACCCTGTTGTGGATGGTCGGGCTCTTCACCTCCCTGGAATCAATATGCCACCTTGTGTTTTCCGACATTTGGTCTAAAGTGCAAGGCTAACTCCGTTAGTGACATGTAAAATGATATACTTAAACTCTTTGTTTTCTTCTTTCCCGGTCTTCTTTCTTCTCTTACTCTCCTTGCATCTCTTATGTGTTACACACATGCTCAGAATTAAAAATGTTAAGCTAACACCATATTAGTCTTATAAACGTAACTAGTGCTTACCCGTGCCTACGGCACTTGCTAGCTAGTAGGGTTTTGGAATTGGGAGATCGGTGGCATTTGCGCAATTACTACAAAGAATGTGGGCACTTATATTACATTTGAAACTTCCTTCTCAACCATTGGATCAAATGAATCTCAACCATTCTAACAGCTTGTGTTTGTATGGGGCCCACACCATTGTGTTTTATAATAGAGATTAGTGTTGCAAATCAAGTGACCTGGATCACATCACCAATCCATCTTCTGAGTTGTTTTGATAAGTGAAATTTTGATTTTTTGGTTTCCCAAATGCTCACACTAGCGTTCTCTTTTTCTTTCCATCTTTCTGCATACATGGATACAAACAACATTTACGCTAAAGTTAGTTGTTTATTGGTATACGTACTTTCATTGGTTACCTAAATGTGCATATCCAATGATGTGCGATGCATTTGTCAATTCGTTTTTGTAGACGTGTATATTGTAGATATACACACTTACAGACACCTCAACATATACATGTAATCAGCAATTGGAAATGGACTTGATATTTTATCGTATAGCAACTTAAGTTCGCAATGTTTAACTGGAGTCCCTAGTGATTTTGGAGAACTAGCTTGAATTACATACCCGTTTGTGTCTGTGCATGTGTGTGACTGCGCACAAGGGGTTTTGCAGTGGTGGGATTGGGGGGAGGAGTTGCGACAGTGCAAGGCAAAGGAGTTAGAGCGACAAGGGTGGTGAGGGATTGGAAATGGATTGCCAATGGTGGCTCCTCCTGGGATAGGGTTTGTCATGCCTAATTCAAAATATTTGCATGGCACAATTTCTGTTAATTTGGATGGGCGACGGCAAAGAGGTGAAACTAGTACAGGGCAAAATAGCTAATTCAATGTTATGGAGGCAAAGTCCTCCAAGGCCAAACCACAAGGGTAAATTGAGTTTTCCTGTATACCATGATGTCTTTTTATTTTTATAACACACATGTAGTTATTTACCAATGCAGGACTCAGTTTACTATCACCCCACATTGAATCCTACTGGAGCACCACCACCTGGAAAGCCTCCTATGTTTAAATCAACAATAGGTACTTCTTATGCTGTTGGTCTTTACCATACTCTCTCCCTCTCCATTCCTCTCTCTGATCCTGTCTTGGTGTTTACCTGCAGGACCAAGAATTCCGTTGTCTGAAGCATCGTCGAGTGGTGCTGCATTATCATCGGATTTAGAAGCGGAGGATATTGCTTTGGCTGCCCCTCCTCCACCTCCACCTCTCCCTCCCATGCCTCATACTGATGATGCACATGCTGGAGATGATTCAATCAACCCTGCATCTTTGCCCTTACCTCCTCCACCTCCTATGCCACCAAAGCCTGCCATGGCCGACTCGTCTACCTCATTGCCTCTGCCTCCTTTGCCACCACCACCTCCTGGCCCCCCACCCAAAGAACATGTTTCAACTCGCCCTCCCCTTCCTCCACCTCCACCAGCACTTCCCCATCAGTCTACTCAGCCACCACCACCTGGCACTGGCGTTACTGGAAGGGAGAATAGTCAATCTGCCAAGTTAGATGGTCCAATCTCCAAGCTGCCGGCTCAGGTAAGCTCTTCCTCATTCACATTGTGGAAATGATCATTTGGTGGCATGGAAATATGAAATTCTGCCACCAAGCCAAAAAGAAACATGAAGTTCGGCCCAAAGAGGTGCTTTTGGTTGTAGAAGTATCACTCGGAGGGGGAATTTCGGTAGTATATCCTTTTGAGGATTGATTCCATAGAAAAGGAAAGAAGAAAGACATGAAAATTTGTATATACTTGCTGCATCTAATCTGTGAACTAAAAAAACTGGGAATGTTAACTTTTTGCCTCTCTCTCTCTCTCTCTCTCTCTCTCTCAGGCACCAACTATGCTCCCTCCACCCCCTCCACCACCTGGCTTGCCATTGAAGTTGGCAAGTGATCTTTCTGAAGGTGTGCTATCTGAATCCGAGGCTAGAAATTCTTCTGGAAACAAAGATCTTTCTAAAATGGTTCCCCCTCCACCTCCTCCAAGGCCACAACCTGGAATACCCATGCATGCCCAAGTCCCAACTTTACAGCCTGATGTATTACCCCCGGGAATTTCACGGTTCCCCCTACCCCCACCTCCACCAGATATGCGGCCATCATTAGCTGCTCCTGGACTACCTGGTCCCCCTGGAATGATGATTCCTCTTATTCCAAGGCCGCCTTTTGGTCCTCCCCCCGGACCACCTCCCATGATGAGACCACCACTACCACCTGGCCCTCCTCCTTTCCCTCTGGATGATTTTGTCACAAGGCCTACTGTACCTCAAAAGCCATCATATATCAAATCGGCTGCATCTACCGTTGTTAAGAGGCCGCTTGCTCAGCACACTCCAGAACTTACGTCCATGGTGAGTTCCTCTGCGCATTGTAATTTAGTATATTGTATTGTTATGTCATGGGTAAGTATAATATGCAGTGGTAAATATGTTAAAGCATACATTCCTAGTTAATGGCAGCTTGTCTTTTGTACTGAACAAAACTTTTGGTCTATATTGGTGGAGGGTGTTTTTTTTTTTTTTTTCTGTTTTTTGTGAAATTTGAATTTGACGTCCTTTAAGAGTTCTTGTAACAACATTTTGAGAGGTAGACAGGTCTTTTAACTTAGATGGAAATGGGTTTATGATTCAAAGCCATTCGATTATGGTTGCCTTCTCACTTTCACTGTTGGAAACTGGATAATGATCGTTTATAATTCAAAGCCATCTCTTTCACTTCCATGAGAGTTGGGAACTGGATTTAAAACTGTAGTATACTTGTTTGTTGCATGTCAATGGTAAGTTGGGCTGAATAGCAGATTTATTATCTAAGCACACTTTTGGTCAAAGATAGTAGAGTTTGGAATTTTTAAGATAGATCTTGTCAATTTATGTGGGGTTTTGCTTTGAGCAAGTCTCTTATTTTGGTACTTCTCTCCCTAGCATTTAAATTGAAGCAAAATAAGATGTATGGGGATGTAGTCAAGTTTTTCGGAAGGGAAGTTGGCATATTGGTGCATGTGAGTTCTTGCAGAGGAGTGGCGAGAAACGAGGTAGGCTTGCGAGAGAGAGCTGTCTTAGAGTATCTAGAGTCCAACAGTGTCGGATTAATTGTTCGGGTTGTTATTCTTTGGCTTTCTCCAGCCTGGGACCAGTGATCTGGATGTTATTAAATCTTTGTTTCCATGGAGTGATCAAGAATGTGCTAGTTAAGTCTCTCCAGTGGGTGAGCAAGACTAAAGGACCCAGTGCTGTTGATTCTTTGCCTTGTGCTATCTGTTTTGATAATGTGCTTCAAATTATCTAAGACTATATAGGATTAAAGAATATGTAATCTTTATCTGTTACATATGTGAAAGGCTAGATTATGTCATTTATGGCTAGTGTGAGATCCTTCCATTGTAAAATAATAATTAGAGGATCCAAGTGTCTAAACTGGGTATACTCGACTACTCGTTGTATTACTTGTTCGGGCACCGGTTCTCTGAGAAAATAGTTGATGCTGTCAGTTGTTTTCTGGATCTTTGGCAAAAGCAGAAGAAAAGAACTTTCAAAGGGGTGGGGAACTTGTTTTTAAAGCAAGATTTTGTGTAGGTATTGTTGGTCTTTCTTTAGAATAGAACTGTCCTTTTAAGCTATGTAGCACCGACACTCCAAAAGGGCGCTGTGTCCACGTATTGGACACGGGGACACAGTGGGGACACACCCAAATACTTATTAATTTTTATTATTTTTTGATGGGGGACACGGCTGCCGTCGGCTGGGGGTCAAAATGTAATATATATTTTTAATTTTAAGGGATTAATATGAAATTATTCAAAAATATTTGGATTAAATTGTAATTATGCCTTTATTTGGGCCATGGTAATCTTATACATTCATATAGGACATGTCTTCATCAACAGTGGAAAAAAAGAAAATATAAACGTATATATGTATTTATAGAGAAATCTTCAGGTAAGGATCTTATAATGAGGACCTTATATGTGGACCTCCCCATTTCTCGCCTTTCCCGATCAGATTTCAATGATCCGAGCCGCTCAATGTGTTCAGAATGTGATTTTAAGGATATTCGCGAGAAATCGGCAAAAAAAATGACCGGAAAAGGTTTGATTTGGACAGTTTTTATTTGAACCGTTAGATAAAAAACAAACAAAAACTGGTTGGATGAAGCCCTTCCCAGTCTTTTTTTTTTGCTGATTTCTCGCGGGTACCCTTAAAATCACGTTCTAAACACATTGAGCAGCTCGGATTATCGAAATTCGATCGGGAAAAAGAGGTCCGCATTTTATTAGAATGAGGTGGTCCTTAGGAGAAGGGGACTTGTGTGTGTGTATATGTATTATATACATATATATTATATACATATATATTATATACACATATATTTATACACGTGGCGTGTCCCCCCGCCTTTTAGAATTGCCGTGTCCCGTGTCCGTATCTGTGTCCGTGCTACATAGCCTTTGAACCAATCTTCCTGGCTCAGCCCCAAGGGCTGGTCATTGCCCTTCTCAGGCAGTTAAAAGAACATGCTATGCCAACCTAAATAGATATCCCCTTCCTTTCTAAAGTGGGCTGATTCCTTTCCAACTAGAACTAGACACGCACCCCCCATCCCCATGTGCATGTAACTCACTTCGAGTTTTGTCACTGCCCACCCAGGTTCTCTAAATTTGGATGATGACTACGTTCTTCATTATCACGTTCCAGTTTCCCTTTGGCGGAATTTTTTTTTTTTTGAAGAATAATCAAACTCGGAAGTTGGTTTTATTTGTGCTCATTGTGCCTAGGATTATTTAACCCCTCATCGATACTTTTGCACACAGCTGGCACCCCCTTGCTGCCTTTTTGTTTGATGAATTTAACACCCATCAAGACAGAAAAAATAGCTACACAGAAAACGTTGAGATAAACCTAAATAAATGAGGCCAGCTGATTGCATGTTGGAGTTATTATGTTTCTTCTCGCTTCAAGCGGTGCTCTGCAATTACGTCGTTTTGTTTTTTTTGTTGTTGTTGTTGTGGCTCTTAAGTTTTATTTTGGTACTTTACCATATTAACTTCAACTTTTTTTCTGTAAATACAGGTTCCTGCATCAGTACGTGTGAGGAGAGAGACAGCTGCTCCAAAACCCAAATCAAAGCAATCTCTGTCATCCGCACCTGCTGCTGCCATCAAGCCTGCAGTTGTTCCAACTGTCACAAAACCCGAGTCGGTTAATTCCTCATCAGCGCCAAAACCACAAAGTGTTGATGACTCGTACACGGCTTTCTTAGAGGACATGAAGGCTTTGGGTGCCCTAGACAGTTGAGCTCATTCTTCCGAATGAGGCAGTGCAAGGAAACAGGAACATGGAGATCTGATGTTGGGGAAGCAATGTGTACAGACTATTTTGACCGATCTGCATTTCAATGGGCTTGAACCATTGTCCTCTGGAGTATTGTTGCGGATCCTTGCATTTCCATTGATGCAGTATATGAATCATCTCGACCCTTCAGTTTGTGATGTTTTTCAATTATTCTTGGGTCTTCAAAGTTTGGTTCTATCTTTGATTATGGGAACCCCCCCAAGTACTTGAACTGAACTGTATTCTTGTAGTGAACAACGAATATGTTTAACCTGGAGAGTTAGAAATTCGTACTGCTTTGAAGCTCGAGACATCCTAATTTCTTACTCCTCCTAATTTGGGAGATGGATTTGAAGTATACAGCCAGTGGACATTTGATCTTCTTGGTTTTGTGGTGCAGATCAAAGAACTATCAGCGTCTGAAATGATTCATCTCTCTCTCTCTCTCTCTCTCTCTCTCTCTCTCTCTCTCTCTCGACTAATGAATTTTATTCAACAAATGAATTTTGTAGGGAAGGTTTTCGTAGTTTAATGTAGGAAACTAGAAGAAAAATCAATTCCTGTAAAATCTTGCGCTTTTGGCAAATGGTTTATGTATGGATCTAATATTCCTCCAACAAACCTAATAAAACAGCTTCCTTAATCAACCCACTAATCCATATAGTGTGAGCAAATTATCAAAGGCATTAAAAAGCTACAATACCAGCCAAAAATTCTGGAGGCAGTTCTGGCAAACCATGTGGAGTTAAAGTGTTCTTTCTCTAAGCGGTCGTTGCACCGACTAGCGAGAGTAGTCCTCTTAACCAGAAGAGTGAGAGAGAGAAAAACTATTGTCTTTTTGATTAATTTCGGGGTAGGCGGAGTCCTTGTGATCACATACACAACAGAAGAGGTATCTATGCCGGTTGCCCTCTGCTCCACCATTTTCGGTCTAAAAACAGCTAAAACTATGGAATACCTGTAACTTCAAAGATCAATCACTATTCCGTGATTACACAATCATTTGGCTCGATTATAACATTAGTACGTTATCGATAGTTTTTTCAAAGGGAGTTCATTAAAACGAAACCAAACTACATCTACATGAGCTAAGGGGCAAACCCCCCCAAAACTGAAACATCAGAGCATATAAAGGCAGAGAACTACCGAAACAAACTGAAAAAGAAATGGTACTTGCCCTGCAACTACACACAGACAAGGCAAATCAAACTGAGGATGTCACTTTCCTTTACAGACAAGGCAGCTGCGGGATGTGCTGTCGCAGAAGGATGACGCTTGCTAATTCCTTGACAAGGCATTTGGAATTGGAAGAAAGAATGAGTAAAGAAGTTGTGCGATGTACTGTCGCACGAGGACGACACTTGTTAATTCCTTGACAAGGCATTAATGCAACTGAATCTCCCAGTCCTTCCGTGGATGGCCTGTTTTAATTTGACCGAAGAGAAGATTAGTCGAAGTGTGCGTAAACTGACCCAGACATCCCTAACCGTCAAAACAAAAAAGAGTATTAGAGTGGTCTAAACTTGTCCAATAAACTTGGACAACATCCATAATATTAGTCAAACTGTAAAATGTACTTATCAAATATCACCATTATCATGACACATGTATATAGTAACACAACCAGGTCGAGTTGTCCAACGGTTTAAGATCGTCACTAAAATTAATTGGAGCTCTTATGTTTGGCTCCCAATAACAGGCAATATCTTTTGTCACACGGTTAGAGGATGGACTGGTTTTCGCACTTCCCAAATTTACCATTTGGATAGCTCCAATGTGGTCTGGTCCTACACGGGAAAAAACATACTACTATGTGCAATACTTTGACATGTCTAGCTGTAGACAAGTAACAATTGAACTTAAATAACATGCACCATAATTAATTGTTATTTGGAAATAATTTGGATTAAAAAACAATAGCAATCGCAGCATATACCCTGATCTCTCTAATTTGGTCTATGTATATTTGTATAATGTCTGAGAACGTACGAATATAGGTGACGCTTGCTAATTCCTTGACAAGGCATTAGTGCAAGCGGAAGTGCGAATGAATAAAGAAGTTGCGGGATGTGTTGTCGCAGGAGGATGACGCTTGCTAATTCCTTGACAAGGCATTAGTGCATGCGTCATCTCTCCTGCGACATCACTCCCCGAACTCTCTAGTTTGCTCTCTCTTCCCCCCCCCCCTGTTGAGTAATGAATAAAGGTGTAGTATATTTTGGGAATCCGAAGAAAGAATGAGTAAAGAAGTTGCGTGATGTACTGTCGCACGAGGACGACACTTGTTAATTCCTAGACAAGGCATTAATGCAAGAGTCATCTCTCTTGCGACAGTACTCCCCACCCTCTTTAGTTTGGCCTTTGATTTCTCCAACATTGATCATATGTCTATTTATAGTACAAATTAACCTATGCACTCTACGACCTGTTTCCAAGTCACTTGCACGTTATTGGACTACTAGCTAGAAGTCTTGGCTAGTCCTTCACAGAATTTGGAGAGAAATTGTTCGGGACTTTCTATGTATTTGTCATCAATACTTTTTTGTTTATGTTTTGGTTTTTATTTTTATTTTAATGCTTCTAGAGCTGGTTGGTGAGTTTGGAAAAAAAGAGCCAAATGATCAAACTTCCAAGAAAATTCAGGTTGGATATCGAAGCATGTGATCACTGAGGTACCCAGCTCATACTTTAACTGACGTATTATTAGCATTAGTTTTTCACTATGCAAAGGTATTCGCGTTAGTTTACGCAGATCTTAACTAGTCTCTTTGAAACAAATCCCACCCTCCGATGTGGGATTTCTGATTAAGATAGCAACAAAATCCGGTAAGATTTTTTTATCTAGATCACGCGAGCAACCATTTGCCATTGTTAAGAGACATTCTTTCCCAGTACGTTATCTATATTTAGTGTTTTAGAAGTCTCTTTTACTCATTCTACTCGGTTTACTAATTAAAAAAAAAATCAATTAGAATTTTGAGGCTTTTTTTTAATGCTTTTCTCGGAAGGGAGAGCGTGGAATTCTTTTTTCTTTCCACACGAACTAGGAAATTGGATGAAATGACTCACTTCTTGGTCTTCGATCCCTTCAGTCAATACTTATAAAAAATATAATTTACTATTAAAAAATAAAGTAACTTCTTTTTTCATGTTCAGATTAACAAGAAATAACGCGTTGATCTAGTAGCCACCGGAACATGACTTATTTGCTTATATGTAAGGGTATTTCGCTCTTTTTTCCTCTTAATTTACAAAATTGTTGTTCTCCTGAATCTCATGTAGTATTAAGGAAGACTAAACTGCAAATAACATTTTTTCAAAACAAGATTTGTTTATTTATATCAGCACACGATTAAGCTAAATACTTGATTAGAATCATCTGCAATATTATGCCCTAGGCCTCCCCTATTGAGTTTTCATGACATGGGTTTTAGATCGGCATTGTAGTGATCTTGTTGCCTAATAGCAACTTTTCAAGCCCAGGCCTCAGTTGAGGCCTGCAAAACCAATTGAATTTTGTGCATTAACGAGCCGAGTACAAGCCATTTAAGCTTGATTTTGAATGTATTCAAGTTTAGTTTGTCCATAAGTTGATCGAGTTTATCTCAAATAAATTCCAATCCGGCCGAGCTTAATTTGGTGCCATAGTAGGTATATAAAAAATTAAAAAAAACCATAATTCATTTGACTAGTCGGTTGTTCACGATTGAATTGGTAACTTCACGGGTTTAAAGAACTTTGTTCAAATTTAATTGGTTCGTTTATGTAGAAAACGGATCTCGAATCCTCGATTAAATTTTTAACGAACCAAATAAGACTTAATCTCAAGTAACTTGGTTTTTTTTTTTTTTTTTCCCTAAGCAAAAAGAAATTATTAATCTTTATAAGGATTAAAAATATTGAAGGGATCAATGCCACACCGGCATAAAGCCACCCAAGACCTAAAGGAAAGCAAGATGCTAAAAACTCGAAAAGACCGACCTGAACTCGAGTAACTTGGTTCATTTAGTACCCCAATAGAAATGCAATATCAGCTAATGAAACCTTGTTTGAACTATTGATCAGCATATTGAAGATAGTGAACGTGACATTTGGAAAATGACAAATTATTAGTAAATTTTAGACCTTAGAAACCTGATCATCCCTAGTTAAATTAAACTAGCTGCATGTGGTCAATTGGAAGTCCAAATTAAACTTTTCTAATAACCATATTCAACGATGGTGGGCGGTCACAGTGTCGCCTAAAAGAAGAAAAAATGGTTGTAATAATATTGAGAATAGGACTGCCTCAAGAAATTTTTTTTAGAAGTTACAAATTAATGGAACCACCGACGTGTTAGTTCAAGTGGTTGAAGCAGCTAACAAAAGTTTGTTCCTCTCCCACCGCCACTGGTCTTGAGTAAGATCGAGACCAGATGGTTGGGAGAGGGGGCTCCGTTTACGAGGTGATGGATTAATATTCTTTCCCAACTGGCTAGGTCAGCTATGGCTTAAGTTCGAACATTCTAGATCGGATGGGTTCCCCAGTTGATCCAAGTTTACTAGAAGAATATTTCTGGCCCACGCCTAGGGTTGCAAACAAACTAAGCTACTGAGCAGCTCGAGACTCGGTTGCTCGAATTTGAGTTTTATACTCTTGTAGCAAACGAGCGGAGCTCAACCCTCTCAAGCTCTACTTGGCTTGAAAAAACTGGGCTAGTTTATAGAGGCTTGTTGAGTAAATTAATCGGGCTACGCTCTTTAAAGGCTTGGCTCGTTTACAAGCAAGCCAAGCTTGAGCTCGAGTATTTGGGTCGTTTAGTAAATGAGCAGATCTTAAATACTTTAAAACTCGACTCGTTTGCACCCCTACCACTCGTATGAGAAAACTCCGTCATTTCTTAGCGTGAAGGAAATAAGATTTTTTTATCTAGATCACACAAGCAACCATTCGCCAATACTAAGAGACATTCTTTCCTGATACGTTATCTATATTTAGTCTTTTAGAAGTCGGTTTTACTCATTCTACTCGGTTTACTAATTAAAAAAGGGCAAATTTCACTCAGACCCCCTGAGGTATATGACAATGACAGAAAGTACCCCTCAGTTTTCAAAAATGACAGAAACCTCCCTTACTTTACAGTTTGGGTTTCATTCCGTTAGTTTCCGTTAGTT
>BPLS01000164.1:1713136-1741593 GCA_019656275.1 Rhododendron kiyosumense
TAAAAAAAGAAGAAGAAGAAGAAGAGAAAAAAAACCCTTGACCCTCCTCTCCTTTTGTCTTCCCTTTTGCCCTAATCCCAGGACCAGGAGTATCAGAAGTCAGAAGCCCAAAATCAAAATCGATCAACAGGAGAAAACAAACTCCATTATTTTACCAAACCCAGATCAAATTACCACTCTTTTCTTTTACCCCAAATTTATAGGAGTAACTCCAATTTCTTTCCCCCCCTTCTATCTGTCTTTGATTCTCTCTCTCATCGACCAACACTGCAGTAATCCAGAGAGAGAGAGATAGAGAGAGAAAACAAGAAGAAGGGAGAGATGTGAAAAAAAAAGGATGGTTATTAGGAGCTTCAATCTGCTATGCCTCTCTCCTCCCAAACCCAAACCCAAGTCCAAACCCAAACCCCAACCCCAACTTTCTCTCTCGACCACTCCGCAGCATCGACTTTCTCTCTCCACTCCCCTAGCTTGACTCCCCAATGCAACCCCAGGTTGATCTCCGATGCGACCCCGCCGTACCCAATACCCAACCCCCCGATCTCCCCGCCGCGTCAAACCCTCCCTCGGCTCCGATCCACGAAAACAATCACAAAATCAACGGCAACAACAACAGCAACAGTGTGGTAGTGAGGAGAGAGAGGCCGTCGCGGGCGTGCACGGCCCGGGCGGCGGCCAGGCTGAGTGCGGTGGCGGCGGTGGAGGCGGCGGTGGAGCGGAGACCGAAGACGACTCCGAAGAAGGAGCGGTTTCTGCGGCGGGAGGAGGTGGTGGAAGTGGAGGAGGAGGAGGAGCAATCGTCGTCGCCGCTGCAGCCGCAGTACAAAATCGTTACGCCGCTGGTGGGGGACCCGCCGCTGTCGCAGTTGCCGCGGTGGAGCCTCCGGTCGATGTCGGAGCTGGCTTCTATTCTTAATTTCTTGAATGTGAGTTTTGTTGGTTTTTGCTCTTTTTTTGGGTATGTTTTGATCGGTAATAAGCTGCTAGTTTGTTACCAAACAGAGCCTACGGGTTAGCCAAGAACATGGGTTGGTAAACACCTGAATGAGAGTTGGGAAAAGTTGTGATCTTTTGTTGTTGGAATTGGTTTTTTTTTTTTGGAAGTGTTATGGTTTATAACTTTATATGTTTTGTTTTGTGTTTTGTAGGTTTTTAGGCCCCTTTTGAATGTCAAAGTGGAATTCTCAGCGGAGGAGTTTGAGACGGCTTTGATTACACCGAACAACACTTTGGCTGCTGTACATATACCTTTACTGAAGGTTAGAACTTTATTTTGAAGCACTAAGTTTTTTACTTTTGAAGCGATAAATGTACATTGTTGCATTGTTGAGTGCAAGTTGAGCCTTTTCTTGCATGCAAGTTCGGTTTGTGGAATGCTTGTCGATATTTTTGATGCATTGTGCGCTTTTTGTTAGTGTAATTCTCTTGGAAGCAACATATGACTTTTAACTTATGGATCAAACTTAATATGTGAACTTTTATGACTCAATAAATTTCCTTGACACAAGAGTTACTCGAGCATACGAACTCCACTGACTAACTTACCAACTAATTAAAGATAAGTTTTTTTGAATGGGAATAGGTCAAGATGTTGGGCTACCGACCCATTTAGACAATTGGGCTGGAATTATTGTGGACAATGAGGTTGAGACTGGAATTAAGTGTGTGCATGGGATGGGCTTAAGAGTTGGGGGTTGAATACATTGCAAAGAGTCAAGAGATCTAGATTATGACCAGCTAAGATACCCTGGATACTACAGGATATATGATGCAATATGGTCTGAAGAAAAGAATGGTGGCTGCTTTGTTATGTAGCTAAGCTTAGGGTTCTTGGGATTGAAAATTGAGGTCATTGGTGGTGTCGTTCATTCCTTTATCAATATGCTATTATGGAATGTAAGTTTTTATTTGGTAACAGTTTCTCCTTTAACTTCAAGAGAAGTGATTTTATCTTTAAATGCTTTGCTTTAATAAGTTGACTGAATGTACTCTTCTTTTTGGTGGATGTCTTTTCCATATGAATTGCAATTATCAAATTCACATTGCCTTATGAAAGCAACAAGCATTTATTGATGTTTCCTTCTTATTTGCTTTGCGAGACTAAGAAGTTAATACTTTTCTGGCGCACGTGGCCAATTTGATTTCACCTTGATGGACACTGTTACCTAGGGTGAGATTAGGTATTAGGCAAACTGTTTAGGAATAAGCAAACATAGTGGTTACATTATGTCAGAGTAATAAACTTGGTGACTGTTTACAAGCTTGGTCATAATTAAAATTTAAACATGGAAATTTTTAGCTATGAGGCGTGTCCCACAACAAACGAAGGGGGAACGCTTGCTGTAGCCCTATTTTAGTAGATTAGGCTTGGTAAGCATAAGCTATTTAAGTAGGCTCGCAGCTTCGCTCAGCAGAAAGATCCTTAACTTTCCAACTTTCCATTATATTAGTAAAGCGCTATCGCCCATGTCTTAAGGATGGGGTTTGATGCTAAATGCATAATGTAAATTCGGTTAGTTTTGTTGAATGGAACTCCTGCAGATTTCTTCCAAGCTCCCTAAGGTGATTGAGGTTAAAGGAACCTTTATCTCCTTTATTGGATTATGATATATCATAAATAGGCATTGTGTTGCATGATTGTAAGTCTGTGGAGGGCTGGGTACGCATATGGTGCTAGGATTTTTTCATCAGGCGAAATGCAACCTAGTTTTTTCCTTCTCTAAAGGATCTTGGCTGGGCTACCTTGGATGTGTGCTTCTGGTTTGAAGCCTGAAGGTTAATTCGGTCTAATAGAGATCATTCCAGCAGGGGAGGTGCCTAAATGTAGTTAGCCTGTAGTTGCTGCTTGGATTCACTTCCATTCCCCTATTCGGTATGCATTGTGTTATAAAGTAGATCCGCAGGGTGGATACTCGAGTCACAGAACCCGTGGGGAAGTGCTCATCATCATGCAGGTTGACACTTGCAAAGTTTGAACACTTGTGCTGGTAGAGAACACCCTAAGCAGTCTGGGTCTTAAATTATGTCATTTTATTCCTTTATAAGTTTCTACAAAGTTGTTTATAAGTTTCCCATGGGAAGGCACAGTGGAGGAGTTCTAGAATTATCTGGTGGATTAGGATATTGGTTGTACTAAATCAAAAAAATGGCATGGAGATTAGGAAATTGGGTGTGGTTGTGGAAATTGAGCCTCTTTGCAAGAATCTTTGTCGCATGGTGTGGGCCTTTGGAAAGTTGTTAGTACATGAATGGGATAAGCTTGTGGGGGATATACTAACATGTTGGTGGGCAAAAGGAGTGAAGTTTTGGTCACAGGTGTGGTGTGGGAGGGAGTATCTAAAGAATGATCATCCTACCGAGGTGGTTTGGACATATTTATTGTAGATCTACAGACACAGTAGTCAAGAAGAGTGACATGATAGTAGTGGATAGTCGGGCTAGGGGAAGAGGAAGACCTAAACTAACTTTGGATACTGTGATACGGAAGGACTTGGGCTTACTAAATTCAAGTGAGGAGGTAGCTCTATATAGAGCTCAATGGAAAAACGGGATTCATGTAGCCGACCCTAATTGATTGGGACACAAGGCTCAGTTTGGTTTGGATCATCCTACAGAATTTTTTATGGAAGATGAGTACAATGCTAATGTGGTAGATTATGTACTTAGACAAGACTCCATTTTAGGATATCTGGTTACACAGAGAGGTGCAAGATTATGAGAGCAGAGGTGCAAGTTTAGGAGATGACAAGGTAACAAGGCTCTTTTGACAGATTGGACTTAGTTGTCCAGTTTTGGAGGATGGGATGATTCTTTCATTTAAGATCTTTGTTGTTTAAGGAAATCTCAGTTAACAGTCATACTATATAATGCTTTTGTTGGCTGCCTTGTCTCCTTGGAAAGCCTTATGGGGTCCTAGGGCTCCACTTGACATGGGCTTCTCTATGTGGTGCATGGCTCATGTTTAATATCCTCACCTTTGAAGAAGACACATGATTGTAAATTGATGTTGTGTTTGTAAGAGATGGCGAGGTGGCGGATCATTGTTTTATCCACTGCCTAGTGGTGTGAGAGCTATATCTCATATATGTCTAGCCTTTCATCGTTGATGGTTGGTCTGGGTGTTCCTCGTTGCTGTGCTGTAGCTGCTTGAATATCGGAGAGGGCTAGAATGGGGAAGAGTATTATGGTTCTTGATCCCCTTGTGTATTGTGTGTATTGTTTTGGGGGAACAAAATGTAGGTTTTTTGATGTGTAGTGGTTCCTTTGTATTGGCTGAAGGGCTTTTTTTTTGTTAAGTTGTGACTCAGGAATTGTTTAGCCTTCTCTTGACCAATTCAAAGACATTGTAGAGCTTCACGAGACACTTGTAGGTATACAGTTTCCTTTTTCTTTCTGATTCCTTGTTTTCCTTTGATGTACAGATGGCATTCCCTTAGTGCCTTTTTGTAAAATTACCTCTTTTTTTACTAACCAAAAAGAAAAGATAGCTGAAAGACTGTTTTGAAGGTAGCCAGACCTACTTCCAACCGAATTAGCAAGTTTTCATGGATCTTGAAATTCAATGTACACCAATATCTGTGAGGATTGCTGAAAATAACCAGGTCATAGAGTTGGATTGATTCAGATGTCCATTGACTGACCCACCTGTACAGCCATACTTGGTTTTGTTGTAAACTGCCTGAGCCTGGTCCATTTTTTCCTTGTCGGAGTGTTGGTTACTTTACGAGTGGGAATTTCTGGAATAGGGGTGAGTTTGACTGTACCTGTGAGTTAGCAGTGCAGATTGTTAATTAGGTTGCAGCAGGATGAGGGCTCTTTCTGTGGGCCTCAGTGAACTCGGGGTCGAATAGCGGCGGTCTTGGACAAGTAAATTTACTAGTAAAGGTGTTGTCAAGAGAAGTGGTCCAGGTTTTTACGGGATTATACATCTGTAGAAGCCCCTTGTACTGAGAAACTAGCTGAATCAATTTTATTCGTATTTGGCTAGGTGTTTTTCTAAATTCTGTGTGTTCTGCATATTCCACGTGAAAGTATATCCTTTTCGGGCTTGCAGGGTTTCTGTTCTCATCTCATGGTAGATTTGGTGAATGCTTACCCCTTAATGGTGTATTTATTTACCAGTGGTTTCTTATACTCAAAAGTACGGAACTGGATTTTCCCAGCTGGTGTACAATTGCAATATCACCAATAAGTTGATCACTTACGCCTTAGTGTCTGGATTGTGGCATTCGTTGATGTTTGGATAAATTTAATTGCTTGATTCAGTTCTTGGTCCTTGTCTCTGAGGTCTTAAAGTTGTAAAATTCATGCTCGTGGATGTTCATTCTTCCTCTTGCTAAACTTGTGCAGCAGATTCATAGTTAAACTTGTTCAGCAGATTCATTCTCAGTGATTCCTTCTTCCTCTATTAATATACATTAGTGTAGGAGTTCATTGAGTTGTCTTTCTTTATGTTATGCTTGGCTTGACAAATTTTGTTGATCCCTTGTGGTTGGAATCGCTGCTTGATCACAATTGTTTCAGGAAAGGCTTTTTGATCACTGTGGTTTCTAGAACTAATAGTCTTCAAAAGCGTAGTTTTGGATTATCTTATAGAATTCATTTCTCATGATTATATATTTCTGATTCCAAGGCTGTCATTTTTAAGTGTAGTTTTGGATCTTATTCTTTTCGAAACTCATCTGTTGGTAATATGACTATATGAGATTTGTTTTTGTGTGGTAGACTTACAGTGATACACTTTGTGACTTGCCTATGCAGAATTCATGTTGTCAATATTTGCTTAGTAATAATTTCACTTTATATGCAGGCCATCCCTCCAATTACCCGAATGGCTCTTGGACATAATACCTGGATTACTGTTCTATGTCGAAAGTTGAGAGATTGGTGGCATTGGGTAACATGATTTCTGCACTCCTCGAACAATAGATCCTTTTTGTAGAAGTGATTTCTGCTGGCTCATCCTTACTTTGGAACTTCTTTGCAGGTTGCAGAAGGGGAGCTGCCAATAGTCGCATCACATGGGTGAGTTGTCTTCACTCTAAAATTCAAATTCCTGGACTTCATGCAAGTTTATGGTTTTATCTTTTTCATATGTTAGGGCCGAGGTTGAAGCATATAATGTACTTGATCCTGGGGTTCGTGTAGCGATTTTGAAAGCCTTATGTGATATTCGTGTTGAGGTATTATCTTTACCAAATTATTGTTGCTTTGAACACTTGTTGTCTATCCGCTGCTAATTCTTCTTATATTGTTGGTCATCCACATTCTTATTTCAAGCCAATGTCGAGTTTTGCATGTGTTCATTGGATTGTTACTCGCATTGGACTCAAAAGTTCAATAATGCAGAATAGTACTCGTGATTTGCATATTAGTTCTTACTACCGATGCTTAGGCATTATTTTGCAGTGTAATTTCATAATTTCAGCCTAACTTTACAACACCGGAAATATTGTTCCATGGTGTGTTTTTAGCAGAATTGCTTTGTTATTTAGTAATTTGTCATCGAGTTTTGTTAGCATCATGCTTAAGCAGGGGTTACATGTTATTTGTAAATTGACAGCACCAGACAAAATGCAAAATTTGTTCGTATTAGTTAGGTTATCTTGTCCTTGAATGAATCATTAAGAGATTTTTAGTTATGGATGATAAATGTACTAGCAAAAGATTGATATTCGGGAACTTCGACCCACAACAAGGGAGAGGGCCTGTAAAAGCATTCTGAAATGCCAAGACATTAGTTAGTTTTGAGAGTTTAGCTTTTTTTTCTTTTAGTTATATTTTCAGTATCTCTTGTTTTTGTTCGTTTTGAAGCATTCAATAAAAGGATTGGTAGTGATTGCCATATTTTGCAGCAAGAAGACATTCGGAACTATATCGACAACTCAATCAAACACGGGGTTCACCTTTCAGCATTTCGCAAGGAACGCATTGGGGGTGATTCTTATGGAATTTCATATTGGTAAGTAGCGGCACTTCCAATGCCTTTATTGTCCTTCATACCAATTGCTGGTCCATAATGCTTTTTTATTGTTAAAAAAAAAAGGAATTGATTTTGCCACTCCCCTTTTCTCTATGCCACTCCCCTTCTCTCACAAAACAAATCATCTAATAAAGACACAAAGGGGAGTGGCATTAGCAAAAAGAGGAGTGGCAAAATCACTCCCCTAAAAAAATCAGTTATACTGTTCATTTTTGGATGGTCATGTTTGGTTTTTTATGTAGCAAAACACAAGTTTTACCTGCTGCCATGCTGCATGATTTGTAGGTATGAAGATGATCCCATGATTGGTCATCGATTGTACCGAGAGATTAGAAAAGTGGAGGTGAAGAAAGCAAAAGGGAAGAATGTACAGCCAATTCCTAGTTCATCTTATCAGTGGGAAGCAGTTGCAACCAATTTAGATGAATTTCAAGATGTTTCTGTAAGTTCCTTTATTTATTAGGTTGTATACTCCAATATTTAAAAATATCCAGGGTGACGTGTCTTTTGTTTGCTGTTTTTTTTTTTTTACCCTTCCTTTCTTTTCCTAGGTTTATTGCCATTGTTACTGTTTTTTGGTTGGTTGGGAGTGGAAAAGAAGAAAAAATTGGGTGTGGTTGAGAAGGAACTGAATACTTCTTACATATGAACCAATTGGATTCCAAAACTCGAAAGAGAAAGAGGATCTTCTTACTACTTGAGGATCTAATTTGTTTATTACATAATTTTTCTATTTGAGGTTCTACGGAATCATGTAGGAAAAATTGTAGAGAATGAGCAATATGAATTGAATTGCTGAGGGTGAAAGTTTGGTTGGCTGGCACGAGTATTGATTGCAGATGTTACCTGGTCAACTGAAAGGAAACAGCTGACTCTAAGAGTGGGGTGGTCAGCCACTTTGTGCAAATAATGCGAATTGTTAGGTCTGTAGCCAATCTTCCCCTCTCAGACAGGCGTTAATGGGAACTGAGCTCAGTTGTGCTTTCTTTTGTCAAAGCTCTCCTTGTAGTGTTGCAAATTAGGCAGGTGTTTTGAAGCGAGCGGAGTATCTTTATTTCCTGGGCCGCCTTGGTCATTACTTGGTTATGTTTTAAATCTTTTTTGGAGTTGGGATGCCCTAAATGGCTGCTGCAGTGATGCTTGGTTTTTTGAGATTTGTTAACAACAACTTTGGCGGAATCTCCTAAAGTAAATGGGCTAAGGAAGTTCTTTCCGTTCATCATACTCACCTCACGTTTAAAGATGAGTAGAACTTGACAGGGAAGAAAAAAGGAGAGATTGACTATTAAGGAAAGTTAAAGCATCTTTTCTCGTTTAAATACTCGGACGAGACCGTTGAGCAATCTTTTAATCTCAAATCCAGTCATCGTGCAGACCTTGAACTACTGAAAAGTTAAGCATATTTCAAAGTATAAATTCAAAATTAGTTGCAGAGGCAGGTTGGTTGGGAGGGGGGGGACCATAAAAGTAAATTGGCGTTCTAGCTAGCCTTATTAGAACACTTATAGCTAGCCTTATTAGAACACTTAACGTCTGGATCGGTCTGAGACTGCTCAGGTATTCAGGGCTACAAAGATGAACTGAGACATACCGACAAGCCCTGTAGTAGATAAATATGGGAGAATACCAAAGTAGAAGAACAAGAAGCTCTGCCAAAAACTTGGAGAAAAGAGGCACTGTCAGATTTAAGAATACTATTTGTTGAACTTTTGTCATTCACATGTCATGTACTTATAGATCTTTGGTGACCTAAATAGGGACAGTTGACATTATCCAGTTGACTGGTTGATCCTGTGTTTCTGAATTAGATGAGATTGTTACCAGATTGGGTTGCTCATGTAGGGTTAAGGAATCAGTTTTTCCTTATCTTATCTGCTGTCAGATTAGATACAAAGTGAGATCTAGCCCATGGTTAGGGCCAGATGCAACTGTTGAAGTTTCGCTTCAAATCTGTCTCCCTGTTATCTGTTGGCCAATCATTTACGACCACTGAAACCCGTTGCTTCTTTAATGCAAAGCTTTCTATTTTGTCAATTTCATGAGGAGCTATCTTCCTATTTATGTTGAAAAGTTATGTTTGTTTGGTGTTACCAAAGCAATAATATGTTGGAAACCTTGTTGCTGGTTATCATGGTCTAGGCCTTGGAGCAGTCTCTGGATGGAGACAGTGCATACCCAGACCTGAGATTAATGGTCAGTGAAACTTCAGAACAAGTGGAGTGGTGCTTCCAAAAAATTATGCAACTAAAACAAAACACTAAAAAAGATGCTTGATACTGGTCAATTAAGTAGTCCAATGAGTGTAACCAAGGTAAATGCGAATTGATGGATATCTGATTGAGAGCAAAACCAGAAAAGATGGAACTAGAAGTGATACCATTTGTGAAATGGTAGGAGTAGAGGTTCATATGGTTTTTTCATGTACAAAAAAAGTTAAAAACCAATAGCACAACTTTTAGAAAGGGTGATAGGATCATTGTGAAAGGATTTGCGAGGAGGAGGGAATAACTTAAAGTACCATTGGCTTTCGTAGTAAAAATATTTATGAATTCGATAAATGTAGCTGCCCTTGACAGAGCAGAGTTACGAAATGATGCATGTAGTCAACACCAATTGATTGGAACACAAGGCTAAGTTTAGTTTGATTCATTTCAAGCAATTGTTATAGAAGGTTAGAAGGCTCTTTGTAAATCCCGAATCCTACTTGTGAAGAATTCTATCTCTTGCTAATTTCTGGTATTTAAACTTATTCAAATGTTAATCTTGTTCCAAACATTCATGAGATGTAGTTCTTTTTTTTTCACTTGTCCTCCCAACTAAGTTGTCCATCTTCTATTCAACAGGAGAAGCTTTTCTCAAGTAAAAATAGAACAGAGGCTTCACTTGGGAAGAAGTTAAAGAATGACATGCTCCCTGAGATTGAGAAGGTCCACAAGGTAGTTGAGCATTTCTTTGGCTTAAGACTCTAAACTGGTTCACGCTTTAGATGTATCTTGACTTCTGCTTCTCAGTAACTCCATTCCTGCAGAGATCCCCTTATCGTTATTTATGCTGTAATTTCCGATCTGTAACTTTCTGCTATTAAGGCTGCAAGTTCTTCATTTCCACTTGCAGCGGAAAGAGAAGCTGCTGAAGAAACAGCATAGAGAAGCTCTTCTTCTTGATAGTATGATAAACGTGGATGGGGTTGGTCCAGGACGCTCCCTTCGTGATAGAAAGCCTGTCACCTATACTTTTGGTAAGAGAAGTTGTCTCCATCCATTTCTTCTAATGCTAATGCTTTATGTTGTACATGATAATTGGTGAAATAGTGTTGAATTTAGCAGACTTTGTTACTTGTCTTCCAAAAAAAAATCAACAGTCTCTGTAACCGCGTCATCTATGGTCGAAGTAGCACAGACAAAGACACGCGGCACGGCATAGACACGTGAATATTTCAAAAAAGTGGTGGATGCAACATGTTGATGACATGTTAAATATGCACGCATTTATGTAGTGGTGTAGGTTTCTATGCATATCTCTCTTTTGGGGTAATAAAAAGTCCTATCGTGTTGGTGTTTGCCAAGGTTTCCGTCTTGCCTCGGCTTCCTCTTAGAAGTGTCAGCGCTTTGTAGTTACAATCCTTCTACATTAAAATGAATGTGCCTAAATGACGAGGGAGTATCCGACTGGTGTCCTTTTGTGTTGGTGTTTGTCAAGGTGTCCATCTCGCCTTGGCCTCCTCTTAGAAGTGTCCGCGCTTTGTAGTTACAATCATTCTTTTTTGCTATCTGGCCAGAGTTGATGAACTTGAGGGTAGATCACTTCACATTCTTGCATGCTTTTGTTTGGACATCAATAATGGTGTGTGGGCCTCGGATTAGTTTTGGTATGGCGATAACTTTACCTACGCCCCCCTGTGGTTTACTTGATATGTGGATACACCTCCTCACCTTCACATATTAGCTCATAACTCTACTTTGTGGACTTAAACCACGCTGTTAAGATACCTGTTTAATATAACACTCTGTAAGAATGTAAGAATTCCTTCTCATTTTGCCACTACAATGATGTCATTATCTTCTTCTACCATTTTCTCCTTGGTTCCTCCCTTTAAAAAAGAGAAAAATCTCCTCCCTTACCCAACTTCACTTCTACAGCCATGGAGTTTCCTCTTTTCAAAAGTTCTCATGCTGACATATCTTACCAGATGTCTTCCACCACCTCTTCTACGCCGTCCCATTGGACCCACATACGCACGGCACAATTGGGCATGCCTTTGCCTTACCCAAGTTTCTCTCTATTTTTCCTTCGTATGATTCGAGTTTATTTAACACCAACCTTTTCATCTCTTTAGAGCGAGGAAATTTGGTCCTAAGTGGGAGGGAGACTGATACTGAAAGAATTGCTCAAATTAACTGCGAATTACACACACACACACAGATATAGTCTGTTTCCCATGAGGAGGTCCTCATTATAGTTAAAATGCGGTCCTCCCCATTTCTCTAATTTTCCAATCGAATTTCGATGATCTAAGCCGCTCAATGTGATCAAAACGTAATTTCAAGGGTACGCGCGAGAAATTGACAAAAAAAATGACCAAGAAGGGATTGATTTAAGCAGTTTTTATTTGAACCTTTCAATAAAAAACTGTTCAGAACGCTTCGGATGAAGCCCTTCCCGGTCATTTCTTTTGCCGATTTCTCGCGGGTACTCTTAAAATTACATTTTGAACACATTAAGCGGCACGAATCATCAAAATTCAACTGAGAAAGGGGGGTCTGCATTTTAGCTAAAATGAGGACCCCCTCATTTGAAACAAACCGTGTGTATGTATGTGTGTGTGTGTGTGTGTATATATATATAGTCAATCTCCTGTAAGGATCACCTCATTTTAATATAATGCGGACCTTCCCTTTTCGATCAAATTTCGATGATCCGAGCCACTCAATGTGGTCAGAACGTGATTTTAAGGGTATCCGTGAAAAATCAGCCAAAAAAAAGACCCAGAAGGGCTTCATTCAAGCAGTTTTTTTTTTTTTATTGAACGATTCAAATAAAAACGGCTCAAATCAAGTTCGATCGAGAAATGCAATGTTCTAAATGGCGCTTGGCAGTAGTCAGGCGGAGACCCATCTCCAAGCGCCAAGCCTTTTTTTTTTTTGTTTAACAAATCATTATCCAATCAAACTATATTTCATAATGCAAGTTCAAACTTCAAAGTACAAACCCAAATGAAATTAAGTAGTAGCAACTAGCAAATAAGTTGAATAAGACAATAAGTGGTAGGGCTTCGCTCACATCCCTCGTATTATTTTTTATATATATTTTTTAGGCTGCCAAAGGCCTCCAAAGACGCCGCCGCCGCCACCAAGGCCGCCAAACACCGCCAAGCCTCCCTGGACGCCAAATCAAACGCCAAGGGCTATTGGCGTGGCGGCAGGGCACCTCCAAGCGCCTAGGCAGCCTGGGCGGCCGCCATTTAGAACACTGGAGAAATAGGGAGGTCCGCATTTTAGTTAAAATAAGGTGGTCCTTAGGAGAGAAGGGCTGATATACATATATATATACAGTCCCTTTTAAGTTCAGGATTTTTTTTTCCATGATCGTTTCTGCGGAGGTGACTGGTGAGGTTCAATCCTCGCTGACACTTCTAATTCTAATCAAAATACAAGTGATGAATCTGTGATTCAAGGTGCCAAGTACTTTCATTCTGGATTTGGAATTGGTGGGTTTTCCCTTTTTGTTTTCAATTTAACTAATACATGAACTTAGCTGGAAATCACATGTCAACAACTCATAAAATAATTGATGGGTTTTCCTTATGACATTAGATTTTTAGTTTTTCTACAGATATGAACTCACGCAGAGATATACATATATGAATTCAAGTATGATAACAGAGAGAGAGAGAGAGAGAGAGAGAGAGAGAGAGAGTTCCATGGCGATGGAGTGACAATTACTAGTGATAGTTTTCTAAGATTATATGTATGTATGTATGTATGTATAGAGAGAGAGAGAGAGAGAGAGAGAGAGAGAGAGAGAGAGAGTGTTCCATGGCGATGGAGTGACAATTACTAG
The DNA here is from genome assembly GCA_019656275.1 of Rhododendron kiyosumense. Taxonomy (NCBI): domain Eukaryota; kingdom Viridiplantae; phylum Streptophyta; class Magnoliopsida; order Ericales; family Ericaceae; genus Rhododendron; species Rhododendron kiyosumense. The sequence continues at coordinate 1,726,179 of BPLS01000164.1, forward strand.
TGATAGTTTTCTGAGATTATATGTATATTTGCAAATTGCATGTATAGATAGATATAGATGTATAAATATATTAAATTAAGAAGTGATGAGGAAGATGAGGATTTTTAGGACAATTTACTGCTGGTGTTAATGCCTTATAACGGAATGTGGCAGTGTGCTTTAGTCCACAAACCACAAGGTGTTAAGTGCTAAAAAATTAAGGTGAGGGGGTGTATCCGCACATTGAACAACCAACAAGGGGTGCAAGGGAAGTTTGCCCTAACAGTGCCCGACATTGCTCCCATTGCGGGAACCTCTGTTATTAAGTTCTTCAGTAGTACAACTAATCGAAAACTATAGATAGTTTATGATAATGTGTTAGACAGATGAAGTATAGAAGGCAGAATAGTACTAATGGCATACTTGTGCTCTCTTGTCTATTTGGCACAACATTTTCAATTTGTCTTTATCTTGTTATAAACCGCCTTGTATCCTTTTAAGGTTCTGTCCAAACACCAATTTGTATTGGCCACACATGGTGGTGCGAAAATTTGTTTATTAGGCTGATGTTATTCTGTGTGAATTTTCTTTGAGGTTAGTAGAGCTTATTCGTATACCTTATTGTTATTCTGTATCATTTTGCAGATGATTACGACAGATCGATCAATGAGGCTATCAACATAACCAAGTACGATCTTTCTCAGCAAAAGGATACCATTAGATATTTTCATATAGGAAAACATGCTCTGCACACATCTTTGAAACTAATTTGCTTTCTTCCAATATCTGCTACTTGCTACATCTTTATTTGTTCTTTTATTTACTCAAATGATAAATCAGGCGGAAACAGCCATCTCCAGAACATACTGTTCGTAGAGAAATCGCTGCAAAAGCTGATACGTCTATAAATGGTATTTGGGCCGGTCCGTCACCAATTCCCCACCAATCCTCTCTCGATGCATTGTCACCCAAGTCATCAGACTACGATGAAACTGATATAGACCATAAATCTGATCAATTGGATCGCAGGTAATCTTTACTTATACATTATATTCAAATTCTAGGTACTATGATTGAGCCTCTCACTTACCTATATGTTCTGTACATAGTAACCGAAGAAGACAAAGACCTCAGCGGTATTCAGTAAGAGAGTTTGTCGAAGCAGTTTCAGACCATGAGGCTGGTTTTGATAGTGATGATGATATAGTTGGAGAAGTTGTATATGATGATGAATATTTGAGGCAACGGAAGCAAAAGAGGAAAATGTCAAGCGGCTCTGAAGGAGATGAGGAGTATCATGGGGATGAAGAAAATGCAGAAGACGATGATGAAGAAGAAGAAGAAGAAGAAGATGATGATGATGATGATTTTAGTAATAGCGATGATAGTGATGAGCCACGGAAAATCAAGAAACTGCCTGCTGGCCGCACTAGGAGGGAAGCTAAATTAAGGTCAGTTGATGAGCTCCAATCAGGTCTAAGGCGTAGTAAAAGGGCCACCAGAAACCGAATAGATTATAAACAGTATGAAGTGTCAGACTCTGATGCAGAGGCGGTGAAACCTGAGAAATCAAATGCTTCAGATGAACACACGGATACTGAAAATGCGGGATTTTCAATGGGAAGTGATGATTCTGAGGGCGAAAATGATAACCAGGAGATGAAAGTTGATCAACCTGTAGAAGAGCAACCAGAGGCAGTAGAGAAAGAGCAAAACCAACCACCTGAGAAATCGAACAGTCCAGGTGAAGATGAAAGCGGTGGTGTGAGAAAAAGACGGTTTCTTGACCTAAATGAGCTTGCCCCTGGTTCCGGTTTTGAAGATGGTCCCAATACAATAATGAAAGACGAAGATGCCGATGGTTTCTAAGTTCTAAAGCTCCCCTGTCCACAGGATGGTTGCAGTTTTCTCTTGGAAAAGGTGGTTGTACTATAGATAATTTATAAATTTTGCTGCAAACCCATGAAGCTATGACTAGAGAGTTACTGCCATGGTGTAATTCAAGCAGCTACCGAGATGCGGTTTCTTTGTTATTCCAGCCGTGATGCTTGGAATGTTATGTAGATTTGAGTAGTCAATTTTTTAGCTTGCCTACAATCGAAGAAGCCTACGGAAAATCAATGGCACTTGTTGGGAGTCCTTATTTAGTCAGTGTACTATATAACCGCTTCTCTCATATTTGTAACCGGTATTTTTTAGATTAGATTTTCAAGCCCCACTGTGTTCTGTTCCGTGGTCATGAGAATGGTCTGCTGCTGTGCATCTGGGCTGGTTGGGTCTGTTGGTGTCGGCATATTTTGAAACTGATTTCCTTCTTCTAATGGAACCAGTCTCCCTTTAAAGGTAACTAATGCTCTTACTTATTCTAGCTCTGCATTGTTGTGCTCTTGTGCGACATTTTTGGTGTTGAGTGTTTTTTAGATTGCTGTATTTCTATGTTCAGTACCATGAGACTAATGTTTGAGATGGATGCGATCAATGTACCAACAGATCTACTTATGGATATGGTCACTTAAGAACACAGACATGTCTACAGGCCTCACGTATCCATATCCGACACATCTGGATTCTGGCATGCTCTGGATATGTGTCAAGCATGCTTCTTGAAAATCTGTCCCTTTTTTTGGGTCATCCTTTTCTAGTCCGATAAAGTGGTGACACGTTTGTGACACAACAGGAAGTAATGCAATTTTAAAAGTTTGGTTTGTCGCAATTACCATGAATGGTTAGTGTTTATTTATGTCTTCTAATGTTAGATTATGTGGTCCAACTGGTCAGAAATATTATAGCAGTCTTTATTTCTATAAGCATTTGTAAGATGAACAGATAGTGTAATGCTTTTGAAGTAGTTATTTGTTGGTTGATTTCTTTATTCAACGTGTCCCCATCTCTGTTCTAGTTTTTGGAAAGAAAAAATGACACGTCCGTGTCGTGTTCATTTCTTGTGTTTTATCTTGTGTTTCCGTCTGTGTTCTAGTTTTTGGAAAGACAAAACAAGAAGTCATGTTTGTATCTTGTGTTTCCATCTGTGTTCTAGTTTTTGGAAGGAAAAAATGACATGTCATGTTCGTATGTTGTGTCTGTGTCCATGAAATTTTAGAAACCAGATGTTTCGTTCCTTATTTTCGAACATGAACTTCAGATCTTGTTGGGTAACCCACAGGAGTCCGCGGGTCTCGGGTTTTGCACCGATTCCGGTGATCCTAGAAGAGGTTACCCAAGGTTGCAAATAGTTTTGGTCCTGCATTTCTAAGGCCCTAAACCATAACTTAGCAGAGTGTAGGAGATTAACTTCTTTACAGCTTCTTCTGTAACAGTTGTTTTACCGCACCCGCTTACAGGAGTCAGTGTGAACTGTGAACCGGATTGGTTCTGTTTTATATTGTAGGCTAAAAATCAAATCAATTGGCATAGATTGGAGGTTTCAGAAACCAAAATGATCTGTGTAACTTAGAACCGAACCCATCCAACCATTAAGCTCCGGGTTCTGTTACCGTGTTGCTTTCGCAAAATACTGAAAGAAATCCCTTAAAACCATTGGGTTTTCACTTTCTAAATCGGAACCAAATCACTCTCAACAAAAAAGACAAATCAAATTAGGCTGTTAGGATTAGATTCACGGTTTGACGCCTATTCTACCCGGTTAACAATTGTGGCGCCAACAACATTATCAACTATGGGCATGGTCCATGTGCACGTATAGCACGGTTAAGATTTCGTCAAGACCTTCCCTGGTTCCCTTTTTCCCCATGTCTGCAGCACCACGGCCTTTTGCATTAATCCTACCTGCCACCAACACCGACCACCCCATTTCTCCTTCCATCCGCCACCCATGAACTCTCAACTGCCAAACCTCAGCAGCAAAGCCGGCCAGTCATGGGTCGTTGAGAGAGAGGAATGGGAGTCTTCCATCCACCACCCGTGAACTCTCAACCGCCAAACCACAGCAGAAAAGCCGGCCAGTCATGGGTCATTGAGAGAGAGGAATGGGAGTCTGGGAGGGCAGGACGGCTTTGGGGTAGAGAGAAGAGAAGGGAGTGATTAGATGGTGAAGGTTGTACTAAGTGAGAATTTTTTTGATGAGAATTTGAATGAATTGGCAAATTTTCATTTGCCTGACTATTTCATTTCATTGGCTGATGAAGATGTCGGCCTGAGTTGAGGACATAACCGGGCAGTTCTCATGTTCGGACATAACCCGGCGGATCAAGAATATAATACACATTGTTCATTGTATTCGGCTTGTAGAGTTTGTTGTTCATGTCCAAAACGAGATTTGATCATACGCCGGCTCTCACAAACATTGCTAACCTCAACAACAATTTTGTTTTGATTATTCCACTTTTGGTTATGCCACAATGGATGCTCTTAGGGGCTGTTTGGGATTCTCATTTTCATTTTTTGCATTTTGTATTTTTGGCTTTTTCTGAGAAATAGGAGACCCAAGGTGTGTTGGTCTTCACTTGTTTGGTTCTCAAAAAAAAAATGTCCCCAAGTGGGCATTTATTTTGTGGATTGCTTGTTTGAGGAGGCTTGCCACTAAAGATAGACTTAGAAGGTGGGGACTGCCTATTGACCCCCTTTATAGTCTTTGTTTTCAGCGTGATGAATCAGTCAATCATTTATTCTTTCAATGTAATTTCTCAAGACAGATTTGGCGTTCAGTTCCAAGCCGATTTGAAGTTCACAAAAGGCCAGGAAATTGGGATGACGAAATTATATGGGCTATGGGTTACTGTAACGGTAATTCCTTTCGAACACTCCTCTTCAAGTTGTCTGTAGCTGCAAGGGTATATTACATTTGGCTTGAGAGAAACTCCAGAGTGTTTGGGGGAAGGTCAATGAATTCCGATGTGATTTTTGCTCGCATAGAAGACAATTTGAGACTTCGGGTCAACTCCTGGAAACATATTCCCAATTCAACGGTAAACCAAAGATTGTCATTTTTGGAATGTCTCTCCTAGAATTTTGGGTGTTACCACTTGTTAAAAGTTGTTTGATTCTTTTGTAGTTTGTAATAGGTTTTTTCTTTGTATAGTTTTTTTCCAGTGTAGTGGGGTTATCCCTTTGGTTTTTGGATAGTTGGTTATAAAATGCATCATAAAAAAATGTGTTATGAATTTGTAAAGTGTTTGAAAAATATACGCAGAATATATTTTGAAGGTATTTTATATTAACCAAAATAGGAAAAATTAAAAATAAAAAGTAAGAAAGCTCATCTCTCCCTACATCAGACTTTGTTCTCTAAACCCAAAAGTCTAAAATACATTTCCCTTTCCAATTCCAGTTTTCTCAGTGCCAAACCCACCCTTTCTGACCATCACCTTTTTCCACCCACTTAAGGGTCAATTCATTCTCCACATTAATCATGGACCATCATCCTAACTAGTCCTATCCCATCTATAATAATTGGTCCTGCAACTACTCCATAGATGTGTTTATAGACCATTTGACCTGATAGAATTCCCAACTAGACAGACATCTTGTAGGTAAGGAAGTCGCCTCATTAAGAACCCCACGGCTATTTAATAATAAAACTGTACTTTTTCTAATCTCAACTATTAATTAATAAAACACTTGGTCCAGTGCTATTCAAGTGTTTGGTTTGGTAGGGAATTCCCTGATCAAATGATGGAAATCCAAACAATTGGGGCCGGGCCAATTTGCTTTGACTTTGCGGAACAATATATTTTCTTTCAAGGGAGTTTAGACTTTTAGAATATTTTTGCAATTCTTTAGGAGCGAGATTCCCAGTAATGTGCGGATAAGATTCCTACTAATCTACTCAAATTTGAATAAGTTCGCGGATCAGATTCCTAATTTATTCTGACTTGAATAAGTTTTACCATAACCCAAACGGTCAAGGAAGGGGCTTAAAATGCTAAAGGTAGTGGTTTCAAGTTCGGATTGATGAATCAATATTCGGCCTATCGTGATAATCTAACATACTAACCACTGTCCGGTACCCATGGGTTAAAAAAAGAGAGTAAACAAACCGAATTTGGTCTTCCAAACTCAGGTTCTGAAATCACTTTTCTCATTTCCACTCATCCGAACTGATTCCCATTTTCCATTGGTGTTGATAGAACTATTTATTGGTCTGGTGATAAGTCATGCTTGGTAGGTGGGGTTCTGCAAAATATATACTACTCCCTCCGTCCCTTAATGTTTGGCATTTTCAGGAATGCGTGCCATTTTTAAATTACATATATCTTTTAATCCATAATATTTTAGGCGATTTTTTGAACTTTGTTTAATAGAACAAATTAAACTCTATCAAACAATATCCATATTGCTTATAAAAAACATTATGGATTAAAAGATATAATCAATTTTTCCGTAAGGCTGGAATAGTGAAAGTGCCAAACATTATGGGACGGAGGGAGTACTTCTTAGCTGAACAGAAATGGTCCCCCCCAAAAAACAAGGAATTTGAGATAAATAAATAAATGAATTGAATTCAAACGGGCGCTAAAAACCCCAGTTTATCCAACAGTCTAAAACTCTCCAGAGAATATACACAAAGTACATGATCATCTATAGACTAGAAACCTTCTCCCCCTCTATTCATATACTCCCAGATTCTCCATTTTTCAAAATTTGGTTCCTACTCGTATACTCCTGGATTCTCCACAAAAAAAAAAGAAACCCAAATGTCATCTCATGTTGCAGCACAGAGGCCTCCCTTGCAGTCGCAATTTGTTCCACATGCACATCATCTGCCTCGGAGACTGGTAATGCGCCGTGTAGTAATCGTCGATGCAACCGAATTGGCAGAATTTCAAGCTGTGAACGTATTCCACCGGCCTAGAGCTGTTGAATTGCCCCACCCACATTCCCATACTCACGTCTTCCATCTTGAATAACTGCACAACACCTAAATAGTTACTAAAACCACCCGAGAGAGAGAGAGAGAGAGAGAGAGAGTGTTTCGTAAGGTACCCTCAATTTATGTTTCTTGAACTCAGAGACAATGAAGCGCGCAATGTCTGATGTCACAATGTAGCCTGGACCATTTGCATAAGGTGGGTAATCTTCTTCTGGCCATTCCTAAATCACGGCAAACGAAGACAAAACGGGATGAGAACTCGCAAGTGGAGTGGTAGACCAATGGTATACTCTCATGCATTTGACTAGGGTTCAAATCTCACTAATTACAACTCAAAATACTGACTTCCACCAAGCACAAAAAAAAAAAAAAAAATTGGGATGAGAACTTGTCATGAAGAAAAGCTCGCAAATGAATAAGTCAACACGGATCCTAAATGACAGTAACAGAACAATTGGAAATTGCGAAGACCAGTTGCCCTGCCCCTGAAACAATGGTCTTAACACTCCTTTGTTTTGGGGGGGAAAAATCCGTAAATTTTTTCCCCGTATTATCTGGCATTTGGTTTGACAGGAGGGCGACATTCAACAGAAAATGTCTTCCATCGACAATGTAAAATGAGTTGCTATTTTGCAGAACTTCTACAGGCCTAAAGGGTGGAAAACGCCAAAACCAGTCCAATTGTAAATACATATTCAAGCACAAAACAGAGATTGACTATGTGGCAATAAGCTTCAACTACCTTGGGAAACTCAAAAATGATTCACAGATTATAAGAAGACCTCTAATTTCCATCTAGCCTAATTGTCTCACATCAATTTATGTACACCATGTAACAACAAGATCTTTTCAGCATTAATAAATGCATCACGGACCACAAGGAAGATCCAAAATTAACACCACAGCAACCATCAGACTTTGCATTAAAAACTGTCCCAGCATATACTAGAAGCAAGGCATCGTACAAAAATTGCCATGAATATGATATCCAAACAATCAGAATATTTCAATTCAAAACTGGACTTCATAAACTAACACGAAAAAGCAACAAGGTGAAAATATTTACGCTATCAAGGTGGCAGAGATAATGGATTCAAAAGTACCTCGTATGTGACTGCCCATTTACCATACCGCAGGGGCTTATGGTAGTAGTTAATGTTTCCCACGTAGAAGCTTTTATCATCAGCTATTTTCTCTACTTCCTTGATAACCGCGTCCACTCGAACAAAGGTGTCATCATCACACTTCATAATGTACTTAGCAGAAACCGTGTGAACCTGTAATCAAACAAAGATACCAAAAAACTATTAATCTTCTATATACAGCATTACCTCCTCCAACTTTAACAGCATTAAACTACTCACCCCATATTCAGAGATAGCAACGGTTTTCAGAACAACAAGATCATAATTATCCAGGTAAGGCACTATAACAATGTCGCCAAAGAACTCCGCTTCTTTCTTTAGCTCCAGATTCACTTCTTTTCTACCATTCTGTACGAAAATTATTTTCAACTTAACGTTCAAGTACGTGCTGATTTAAACCACAAATGAAAAATGGCTTCACGTACCAGTGCTACAAAAAAACGAGCAACCACATTAGAAGACTTGATAAGCCTATGCTGCATCCAAGACTTCCTTACAGCCATTCGCTCAGCAAAATGGTTTCCGGCTGAAAGAATGCCAACAAATAGTTCCACAGGTCCATCAGGAAGAGGTGGGGCCTTCCACTTGCTGGACTTGTCAAGTAGCTTTTGGGGCGCAAAACTGGGATGTGATGTGGGTAAGGATACAGCAAAAATGGAGTGAACGTCAACGTCACCATTAAAAGATAGTCCAGTGGCATCCTCAAGTGCAAAACCCTGTGAACAACAGAAAACCTTAGAGAAAGTTCCATTCACCATGGAATTAAGGATCAAAACTCTGGTACATTGCCTGGTTTAGCTAGGAAAAGGAAACATTTCCGAAACATTTTGGACAGTTTCTCATATTTTGAAAAAGTGGACAATAACATAATGGAAATAGCAAAAAAATTGTGAGTGTAGGAAAATGTCATTTCTGTTATTTCCAATTAGGTGTCAAAACGGCTTAACAATTTAGTATGTTAATGCCAAAAATTCAAAATGTTTCGGTTCACTGTGGTATGTGTCAGTGAAAACACTGAAATTTCAGGATTCCACAAAACATTTCGTTTCATTCTCCTGGGAGTCAGAAAAGTTTCAGCCACTTTGACAGAAATGAAAAAAATTAGTGGCGTGTTCAATTTTACTCACAGTTCGATAAGGAAACGAGGTGACATGCCTCCCATCGACGTTGACATGATAGCCCTCCAAGCCCGCACTAATAGTTAGAACAAACAGCTTGCCTTCTGCAAATGGGAACGGCCATTCAAAAGTCACCTTCTTTGTTCTGCCAATTAGCCTGTTCAACCACCATGTTGCCTTGGACTCCTCAGAGTGGTCATCATCGTCACGGATCCACTTATCACACTTCACTTGACCGTCAACTGCAGAGAGTTACCCAAAGTGGGAATGTCCAATTAAAAAATATAAAAATTTAAATAGCCAAAATCCAATGGTAAATAAATCATTTGTAATTTACAGAAAGTTTCGTAAAAGATAATTGTTGAAGTAGAGGATTACAAAAGATGAAAGTTATGAAACAACCACATAGGTGCTCTCTTTGAGTATTTCACTTCATTTTTCTCAAGACTAAGAGGTGATTGGGGGAAGAGGGACAAACTCAGAGTTTCACCATCACAAGTTCAATTCAACCCTATGTCAGCACAATTCCAGTATCAATCTTATCCTAACCTGTAAACTAACAGTTTCTACGTGTGGTTAGAGTTCCCAGATACAATCATTCACCACGTTAGATCCAAGATACAATAAAACATATGCAAGTGTCCATGCCATCAAATTAGATAAAAAACAAGCAACAATTACTCAATTTTCCCAATAAAGAGGACATATAGTTGGGAACTTCACACATTCCCAATAATCTTTGGATAATTTAGGACTACAAGCCCAACAAACAGGGAATTTTCAAGGCTATTATATGACGCAATCAAAAGCAAGCAGTCTATTTTCATTGGTAGCAGAAAATTCTCAATTGAATCAACTAACCTGTTTCTTCATCCGCCCTAGATTTCCACCCCTCACACCGAAGCGCTGATCCCCACTGCATCCTATAACAAGTGTTCTGCTCAATAACAGGCTTTCCACTCCAATCCCCCTTCAACCTCGGATTGAAGTGCAAAATCCTTGGTGGGTCCTCTCCATCCACTGTCTTTAACCCCTGAAGCTCCATCATGAACTGCGACACCATCACATACTGCCCTTCCTTCAACAGCGATATCTTGGGGTCGTGCTCGGGATGAGCATTTCTCGGCTTCCCCACGATCGTTATATGAGATCCCAACGTCAATCCACACGGAAGCACCAAAATTCGCCCACGGTCTGAGAATTCAGACCCCGATAGCGAAATTGAATAGGGGCATGACTCAGTCTTATTCTCTGTAGCCCTTTTAACAACTTCTTCAATTTTACCTGTTGAGGATTTATCACCAAGTTAACAACACTATCAAAAAAATCACATCAACAAACCAATCGACTGATAAGCATTACATAAGGTCAATAACCATATATTAATAGCATGTGAGCCGAGGCAAGTTAAAGTCTATTTCCTAAAGCCATATTTGCCTCCCTATTTACGAACGGCTAAATACAACTCCAAGTTCCACAAATTGTCCCTACGGCCCACAGTCGGGGTGGAAGAGGGGGTGCCAAGTCTCTAGAATTGCCCACAATACACAGGATTCCAGCCTTGTTCAGTTGCTGTAACGTCCCAAGCATACCATTAGCCTAGGACCTTGATTTTGATCCATAAAACACACCACATGGCCAAAAGCTTAAGCCTAAGATACTAGGAGTAGCTCACAAGGTTTGTTACTTTGTTATATGCCCAAGATCATCCATACTTCTGATGTGGGATGGGGTGTTACAGTTGCTAGGCAAGGGGAAAAAAATTATGAAAATATCTATTTTCCCTGCATTTCATATTTGTTCAGTTAACAATAACATGTCTTTACCTTGTCCACCAGAATAACTTTTTCTCAAACTTGTCTTCTGATGCAGTAATCTAACTACTCTCACAATACTAACTGTCGCCAAAAAAAAAAAAAAAACTAAAATTGGTGGAAAATGACAAGAATAAGGGTGGAAAAAAAGAGAGCATTCAAGTGCCCATTTTTATTTCTCACCAAATATCATCCTTTTAAATAAGAAGATTTGATGAGAAACCACTGTTCTTTTATTTCTCAAATCAAACAACCCAAATGACCTACGAAAGTAACCCTTCACTCAAAATTCAAAAACTCAAAAAAAAAAAAATTACTCATCCCAAAATCTTTGTCCGGTCCACGTAACAATAACTTAAAAATAGCACAATTTTTTTAAGAAAACTTCAAACTTTGTTCAACAATTTACTAGAGACCGATGAGTTCTTTAATTCATGAAAAAGGCTTGAATTTTTCCTTGAAGAAAATATATTATTTTAAAGTCAATCGTTTTGCGGACCCGACTAACAATTTGAGGTAGTAAAATTAATAAAATTTCTTCACCTGATTCCATCTCCTCCCAAATCTTCTTCCCCACCTCAAACGCCTCCTTCGCCGACTTCTGAATCCCCAAAAACCCATCCATACCACTAATATTCACAACACTACCACCATCAAATCTCAACCCCGAAACACTCTTATACTCCGTGATCCTCCTCTCGGGCTTCGATTCCCTGCGCGGCGTGTCCTTCAACGGCCTCACGGGTGCTTTCCGCTCCTCCAATTCCTGCTCGCTCAGCAGCACGAACGGCCGGCTGTACGGAACGTCGTCGTTTAAGCCCTCCCGGTTGACCGCACCAAACCCGGTGTCGAAAACGAAGGGGACTTCTAGAGCGACCATGATTATGTACAGGAACCCTACCCCGATCAGAATCTGAATCGATCTCTGTCGGGTTAGGGACACGAACAGGTCTAGCTTGTTGCCTCTCTTCATCTTTCGATTTGGGGCTTGGGTCAGGTTGAATTTGGGAAAAAACTAATTTGAAGCGGTTCTGATCATGAAGAAAACAGGTGTTTTCTAGAGAGAGAGAGAGAGGGAGGGAGGGAGGGAGGGAGAGGAGAATGGGTTTGTATTTTGTGCAATTGGGTTACCTAACTCTTGAGCTCCGGAGTCGGGAGCTCAGAGAGGATGAGAGAGAGAGAGAGAGAGAGAGAGAGAGGTTAGGGATGGTAAGTTATAGAGACGCGTTTGGAGAGAGAGAGAGAGAGAGAGAGAGAGAGAGATTTCTCGTTTGGGAGAGGCACCAGGTCGGTGGCCTTCTTGGAATGAAGGGGAAGGCTTTTCTTACTGTTCGAAAATCAAAGTTCAATAATTAAAATTTAGGCAGATACTTGTCATTTTCTTTATATAACTCAAGTGTCCCGTTAGGTTATACGCATCTCAACTAATTTTGACACTAAATTTCACCGTTCACTTGCGGAAGGTTAGTTGAAGGCGGAGCAATTGCTTCATATAGACCAGCTCCAAATGAGTTGATAGCAGCTATGAGGTTTTGAATCTCAAACTCCTAAGTCGCAAATCTTGATCGCCAACCAATCAGGTGGGGTTAATTAGGCAGACTCTTTAAAAAAATACCTACTACTGTAACTCCCAGTAAAAAATTAGGAAGATGATATAAAAAAAGGTAAAAATTAGGCACCTCCTGGTAAATAAATTAGGACACAATTCCTCTCTGCTTCTCCTTCTTTCTTTTTCAAGCAAAAAGACACACGAAGACTGGCAGTATGTGGTGTTCGTTTGATTTTTAAAACCAAACTGGACGGCAGGGTTTGGCTTTTGGGGTCTTTATAACGGATCTACTTTGATTTTCAGCATTATTTATTTATTTTAAAAAATTTGTTGAGAATATCAACTGTGTGAAAAATTTATGTTGATTGCATATTGGGTGATGTGATTTGAGAACTCATTTTAGTTTCGGGAAAGCAAATAGTTGCTCGTTCAATTAAAGATAGATTTTTTAATTACTAACATTGTGTTTATTGAAATTGTACCCGAAATGAGCCATAAAGAATATGCTTGTCTTGAATTTTCGATTGACAAAAAAAAAAGAGAGAGAGAGAGAGAGAGAAAGAATATGATTGTCTCGACCCATTTTGAAATTTTGATGGATCCTTTCGTAAAATTTATCACGAAGTACAATATATGTTATAGTGTAATATTAGTATTTAGGAAAGGATCCTTTTTCATTTCTTCTCAATATCAACTTATCAAAAATATCATGTTAGAGCGATTTGAAGACCTTACTAAGTTACTTCGATAATCGAAGTCATCAAAATTTTAGAGCTCATCGAAAATAGTGACCATGACAAGTTGACAACCGATCAATCAACATGATTCTCAAATACTCTTACATTTTATCCTTAAAAATATATAGACATTATATCTTAATGTAAAGATATTGAGCTCATGATACTCAATTATCTAATATTTCCACGGTCTCTTTCTAAGTGTGCCATAAGGAAAGAGATGTAATTTTGGAGTAAAAAAACAATATACTTCCGTACAATTTTTAAATTTAATGAGATCTTTAATTTAGTGCAAATATTTTTAAAAAATTACGAGACACTTAAAAAGTAGTAACATAGAGTAGTTGACGTTATTAATGTTTTAAAACAAATTTAAAAATACACTAAAAAATTCAATCAGTAAATTGGAGAATATAAAAAAATGTCCATAAATAGCCTAAAAGTTTGGTTGCAGAGTCCAAGTGGACTTCGAGATTTAGGTCCCGTTTCAGAACACCATCTTAAAAAATAAGTACTTATTTCATATTTTTAAACTCAAAAATAATGTAAATAAAAATAATATTTTTATTTTTTTTTGCACCGTATAAAAGATTTCGATAAGATCTATCAAACAAGATCCATATTGGTAGGAAAATTATTTGCGTAAACACATTATTTTTGAGCTTGAAATTGCCTTCTTAAAAAATAAATACTTAAATCGAGTTCTGGAACGGGGCCTACTCTATCATAAAATCTTAGGCTAGTTCTTTTTGCCAGCAATTCATGAGACCATCTCACCCGGGCATAAGCGTGAAAAACAGTTTTAGAAACGACTGCAGAAATTAGTCCGAAATTCGTACAAGCTGATTCGAAAGGCTCAACACATTAAAAAAAAAGATTCTAGTTGCAGGGGGAGTAGCTGTGTCCTTTTAATGGCAAGTGAAAATTTGGGCAATTAAAATTTGCGCGAGTAGGTAAAAGGACCCAACTCGCTCCAGTAGCAGTCCATTTTGAATTGTGTTTACACAACGGCATGAATGAGATGATTGCGAATCTATTCATGGTTTTCACAACAGCTTCTTTACAGGTCACTCATGTTTTAAATGTTTTGTCGGGTAAATTTCACTGACGTCCCCCGAGGTTTCCGACAAAAGCATAGATCTCTCCCGAAGCTTCTGGAATGCCACTGACCTCCCTTTCTTTATCTGATATTATACGAACTCCCCCCTTTTGTTACATATTCCACAAACGGCGTTAAAATCGATTGTTATATGTCCCAAATGCCCTTCAAATGATCTTTTTTTCCCCTTTTTAATTCACGCTTCAATCGTAGACCCAGCCCCTCGCACACCACCATTGCAAGCCCCTATTAGACAAAATTATCACTCCTGACCTTCATGGTTGTATAAAGCGGAGTCGACGCTCTAATTTCTATTTTACAAATATTTACTGCAATCTTGTTGATTATGTCATCTTATAATTATGTATTTGTATAGGATCCATTTTTGCTACTACCAAAAATATAAGGGGTTGAGTGCAACTGAAAATGTGAGCAATTAATACAACACGTTCGTTTAACACTGTAAACACGTTAGCAAAGAATGCTTCCAAAGTCCCAAAGAAAGGAAGCTTTGACGCATGTTACCGTGCCTTGTTTTGTGATGAAGGTGACGTGTTGCATAAAAACTTGGAAGCTATCTATTGGTGCACATAAAAAATCGCCCGTGCGCTTACTCAAAGACAACCTAAAAAACAAATGCAATTTTTTAATTATAGTACCTATTTTTAAAGAGAAATTTGAAGTGTATCTCTTTCCTTTGGATGCTATACATAATGTATTTAGAATTTTATTGGCTGCCACTATTCTTATTCATAAAAAAAAATTACACGAAATTGAATTACACCTAAAATCACACATTAGTCCTAATGAATTTACACCAAATTACACCTAAAAACTCCATTTTAAAGTTTTATCTAGTAAACCTTGTGAGGACCCCGTCCATCGAACCCTCTTTTTTTTTTAAACACTCTTTAATCAAAATAAACTTTCTTGATTCATTTTAATTCCATTTCATATTCTATTTTATAATTTTTTTGATTCATTTTGGTCCACCCCACAGCCACCTCCCTCAACCAATTAACCCAAACCACATAGCCAAATCCCCTCCACGTCCCAACCCCATATAGCTCCACCCCAATCAACCTAATTTAGGTTGCAAATCATCTCTCTCTCTCTCTCTCTCTCTCTCTCTCTCTCTCTCTCTC
>BPLS01000164.1:1741993-1763046 GCA_019656275.1 Rhododendron kiyosumense
TCTCTCTCTCTCTCTCTCTCTCTCTCTCTCTCTCTCTCTACTATACAAAACTGCTAACGTAGGATTGTAGGAATATATATTAATTAGCTTCGGATGAAAGTTTTATTTGACCTATTAAAGTATTAAACAAAAATTAAAAAATATATAAAAATGAAGTATTAGGGTCATTCTAGATTTGTTAGGGCATCATTTGAGTCAAAATGATCATTTTGCTTACGATTTTATAATCTACCAGCTAGCTACACAATTCAAATGAATTCAAGCTAGGAACTAAATTTTTATTTTAAAAAAGAGAACGTCACAAGGAATATTAAAATGGTATTTATCTCAGATAATTTCAATTAGTAGAGGCCCGCCAAACTTTTTCCCACTATGAAATAGTAAAAAAAAAAAAAAAAGTGTGAGTAACAAAAATTCTGGAGTAGCTGCTGTTGCCAGCCATGGTGTCATGTGCATAAGCAAAAGTAATATTCTAAAGTAAGCAAAACATGATAGTAGTATTTTATTTAGCAACAAGTGAACATTTTTTTTGATTGGCAAAAGATGAAATTTTATTAAAAACGGGGAATAAGGGAAGGGAATCCAACAAAAGGTTGGATGAACACCACAAGGGCATAAGCCCGAAACACCCGAGGGTCTACAGGGTTCACAACAAAAATAACAATAAAGCCCAACTCATACCCAAAATAAATAACGAAAAGCCCAGAACACCCAATCCCGGTCCAAACCTGAGCCGGCCACCCAAACCAATCCTCCAAACCTAACCACATCAGCCACCATCGCGGTACAAAATATAGTAGCATATGCAAAATATAGAGGGGTTGATGGAGCATTATTTTTGTGGTGTTCGGGTAGCTATAATAACTTAGACGTTGTTTTCTTGAGCTTGATGAGGATGCTCTTGTAAAGAGGACCGGAAAATAAAGAGTGGCTATGCGCAAATAAACCCACATCAATTATATCAATTATGTCCTGCTTCCACCACATCGGGCAACTTTAATTTAATTCGGAACATTCTCTTCTCCTCCTTCGACCAAACAGGGAAAAGAAATAAAGGAAAAAAAAAAAAAAAAACATTCGTTATCTTCCTCATTAATTTCTTGGTAGAAAACCTACCCAAAATCTAGCTTCCTCCTTTCTTGCTTGTTTTCCTCCCTTACCAAACATACAGTTGGTTGAGGAAACGTAATAGTATTTTTTTTTGGTTTCTCAAAGCAACTTTTCTTGTTTTCTACATTTCTCAAAACCAATTCATTGCCCTTTTCATACAAATCTTCCAATAGCTGTTTATGGTAGCTTTGGGACATAAACAAATTACGGGGACCCCTCTAATAATTTAATTACAAACCAGAAAGGGGCCGGGAGATCCCTCTATAAAAATGAAAACAAGTCATTTGTGAAGGGTTTGTTTGGTAAGGATTTTAAGGGAGGTTTTTGGGATAATAAGTGTGGAGAGAGAGAGATAGAGAGAGGAGAGAGATAGGAGTAGAAAATTTATTGAAACCGTGCTGAGACATAGGTGGTGGTTCTGGAAAGGCTAACTTGGAGTTCCCAGAACCACTCATTCTCTCTCAGTACCGTTCCTATAATTTTTCAAATCAAAATTATATATAGGAGACTAGACAAACTATAATTGCACCCACAATACTCAAAACTGCATATAATACCACTATACCGGTGGGAAGATTTTAAACTTTTGGTTGGGGGACAACTCCCTGCAGGCCCCACTAGAGTTTTTCCCATGAGTCCATGACTAGTGGTGGGAAAAAAAATTAAAAACCTTCTTTTCCTTTTTTTCTTGGATGTGCAAAAAACTTTCTTGACAAAAATGAATGCATGCACATACAACATGTCCACTACTTTGCTATTTTCAAACACTAAAACAAAGAGTATGATTTTTTTATTTTTTATTTTTTTGGGTTCAGTTAGAGGGTGGAGGAGAGGGCGACTGGGCGTAACAACTCTCCTTTAGGTATGATCACAGGGGTTTTAGATCTGCTACGAGAGCTCCGGAATATGATTCTATGATTGAAAAAGCTTATTCCTTGTATTATTTTCACACTACTTTCAAGGGATTAAATATTCTTTAGTCCTTTAATATTAGTCGTTGTGTTGCAATTCCACCTCAGAAAGAAGACAAGTTTAAAGCTCTTTTGGCACATGAGGTGACACCATAATACTTTTCTGCAGAAGGGAGTCATTGGTTCTACCATAATTGATGCACAAAAAAAGATTAAAAGTTAATTAACAAAGAAGCTAATTAATTAAGATTTACATGGCATTTTCGACATTGTTTGGATGCACCTTTATAATTATTGATTTTTTACTCTATTATTTGACTGTTGGATTGTAAAGTTTTTCCAGTTAGGCCACGTTCCGCTAAATTTTTTATTTTTTAAGTATTTATTTTTTGCTTTACGAGACAAGTCATTCCCTCACAATACGCCACATTTAATTTTAAAAATTAGTCAGTACTTTATTTTAATTAATAGAACACACCCTTAATCAACTATATAGGGTTCTTTCTTTCATTTTCTTCTCCTTCCGTCTTATTTGTATGTTTATTTACTTCAGTAGTTGTTCTTTTAATTGGATCAACAAATAATGCATTCTATGAGAGAAGTTTTTGGGTACAAATTGAATACCACGTGACGGTACCCAAAACACGTTTTGACAGCTCAAATATCTCGTGAACTGTATCCTATTTGCACCCAAAAATTTCTTCCAAAGGGGAAAGGCCTATGCGACCCGGCGAAACATAATTAAATTAAAATAGTACTTAAAAATCAATAACCGGCTCTTTGTCAGGAAATACCTGTCTCTTACCCTGGAAAGTTCCAACTTCCAAGTTTCTAAAACATATTATATTATTAAAAACATGTGTTTTGCTTAGCTGTGTGCCACATGTGTTTTTATCATACGTACGTGCTCTCCTCTAAGGGGGTGTTCGGACAAATAAGCCACTTTGGCTTATTTTTTGTCCTTATTCAAATTTTTTTCACATCACTTGGCTTATTGTCAATTTTTTGGGGATTATTGCATCCTTACGACGAAAGGAATCTAAAAAGTAAATTTTTTTGACCGAAATCCAATTTTTTTTGAATAAAGACGAAACAAGTGGCTTATTGGCTTATTTTTGTTTTTTTTGGGTTTGTTTGGCTCAATTTTGGCGGGAAAGCCAGTGGATTATTTAGAAGAACAAGCCCTAAATAAAATTACTCCATACAAAAAGAATAATATTCGTCACCAAAGATGGAACCAGGGGGTCTAGTGGCGGCGGCCGCCACGTCAAGAATTTTAGAAAATACAATTATTATATGTGACAATTTTTTTTATCCCCAACTTCTATAGTCTAGCCACTGCTAGGTTTTTTTCCTTATTTTTTTATTATATTCCAGTAATAAATCTTCTATTTTTTTTCAAGAAAGAAGACCTAAAAAAGTATTCCAAAACTAAATTCAATAAGCCAAAGTGAAATAATATAAATGATTATGTGTAATTAAGAAAAAAAATTCCACTCTAACCCTAAAACAACTTAACCTAAAAAAATTAAAGAAATTTAATTATTATGCCATTATCGACGCCGAAAATTAAAATTAGTCCTTTTTCATACTCCATGTGTAAATAACAAACATCATTTAGTTTAGTTTTTGTTATGTTATTTTAATTTTTTCTGGAGCCGATGACTATTAATATTGTCATACATTTTTGTATTGAGGATTAGTCTTTACGAACTTTATCTCAGCTTTAATTGAATCTCCGCTAATAAACGGTGGATGAGATCTATCTCCAAATTAGTTGTTCTATTAGGTTGGATATCGAGTCATGCAGAAAGATACCCCATTGAGTCTTCAAGCCAGCATAAGGAAATTAATGAGTACGATGATATATATATATATATACACACACACATGCGCACACACACAGAGATTTTCTAGTGCTTCAGGAAGACAACCACATGGATATTCTTGTATTCTTAATTTATTTTACTTTTGCTTGAACCCAATCAAATCTATAACTATGACTATGCAACCAAAACCAATGAGTTAACCAAGATTAAGAGTGACCAATCTGATTCAAATATAGCTAGGTTCATTAGAAAACATTATTTGGAGACAGCTGCATTCCTTACTTTTTATAATCACATATATCTCAATTTCTCATGCCACTTTTAATTAATTAGTTGGAGATAGATTCCTTAAATTGTCTTTCGAGACCATTCCAACTATAACATTCACGAGATCAAGAATTAAGAACCAAATCAGAAGTTACTATGGGAGAATTTCTTGACTTGGGAATTATCCTGCTGACAAGTACATATGTGTACTATTCAAATAGTCTTGGTCTCTTTTTTTGGTTTCATTTAATTGAGAATGATGGTTTGGTGTCTAATGAGAGGAAATAAGTTGTTGTTGAACGAGGGAATCAAAAGGACTGAATGAAATTCATTTTCCACTGAATTAATAGGTCCCCACTTTATTAGCTGGTGGCAAACAAGGGCCTCATACGTTATCATTGAAGCTGAGTGCAGGAATCTTCACTGAAAGTCTACTAAAATAAACAAACGAAATGTCTCAATTGCACATTGAATGAGCTTATCCCCACACACACAGGCATTCTCGTATTGGAGATGGATTGTGTGTGAAATTTTTTTGCTCAAATCAAATATTGGAAGACTCCGCACTTCATTAATTTGTTTGTTTGTTTGTTTGATTAATTGAAGATTCGTCCATTCGGATTGGAGAAGCCGGTAAATGTTGTTTTTTTTGTGTGTGTGGAAATTAGTATTTTGCGAGACTTGATTTAAGAGATAGTTTTGGTTAAGAATTTCTGATTGCACTTTTGGTGAGAGAATTTATAATAAATGGCCATACACTGTAATATTGCATAATGATTGAGCATTTGACCCATATTATAATATTGCATCATTATAATGTATGACTTATAATCACTTGCACCAGCTGACATGCTAACCAAAGATGGAACCAAGTGGGTCTAATGGCGCCACAACAAGAATTTTAGAAAATGCAATTATTATATGTGACAATTTTTTTTAATCCCCAACTTATATAGTCTCATCACTACTAGATTTTTTTCCTTATTTTTTATTATATATTAGGCATAAATCTTCTTCTTCTCTTTTCATGAAAGGAGACTCAAAAAAGTATTTCAAAACTAAATTCAATGGGCCAAAGTGAAATAATATAAATAATGATGTGTAATTAAGAAAAAAAAATCCACACTCTAACTCTAAAACAATTTAACCTAAAAAAATTAAGGGAATTTAATAATTATGCCATTATCGATGCCCAAAATTAAAATTAGTCTTTTTTTGTACTCCATGTATAAATGACAAACATCATTTAATTTAGTTTTTGTTATGTTATTTTAATTTTTTCTGGAGCCGATGACTATTAATATTGTAATGCATTTTTTAAAATTTTTTTAGTATACATTTCGCCACTGTTAGGATAAAATCCTGATTCCGTCCTTGTTCGTCACCAAGGTTTTTTTATATATATATATGCCGAAAATTTTTCTACACTGTTATGTTATGTATGGGTTGCGACGTTGCGTGATTCAGCACGAATGCCTGTATTCACGGTTCACACTACTTGCATTTTACGATGTTCTTGTCGATAAAGAATTCAAATAATGCATCCACAAGTGAGGCATGCATTCACGACACTTCAATTTAGCTGCAAACGTTGGTATGATTTTTATATGTTGGAAAGTCCTTGTGGGCCTGTGGCAATAACCACCCAAATGCATGGGTGAATCCGACCCTTGAATGCCTAGTGTAATAAGTTACTCCACTAGACAGACTTTCATTTATTGAGAATGTTTGCAATTGCAATGTTGAATAACTGAAATCTCTGCCTTTTTCTTTTAAGAAAAACATCGGAACCATGAATTCCATGGGGAGATTCCCGTTTGCGTTTGGGGCGGGGATGAAGGGTAAAAGCAAATTTTTGTCGGGGAATGAGGACGGGAAAGGGGTTGGGGGACGGAAATAGCAATATTCACCCTGATCCACCTCGCTGCCAACACTACTCTCCGGATTTTTTTTTTCTCAGCTCCGTTTGTTTTGATGTAAAATGTTTTTTCAGAAAATAAACTTCTAACTTTTATTTTTCAGTATTTTGGTTAGCACTTAAAAATATTTTCAGAAATCAACAAAATAGTATAGAGAGAGATCTAGAGGATGGCTTAAATAGTGGAGATCTGGGAAAATTGGAATTGAACGTAAGTTAAGACTGACGCTCGAGGAAACTGAGCAGTAAGAATTGCAATAGAATGCAGCAAGTTCATTTTGAAAAATAACTTACGGAATATTTAAGGGTAAATCATTTTCATCTAATTAATAGAAAATATTTTACATGCTCATTTTTTGCACAACCAAACACAAAAAAATAGATAAAATATTTTACCAAAAAACATTTTACGTCCAAACAAACAGAGCCTAAATGGCATAAGCACTCCATAAGGTGGAACAAAGAGAGTCGTAGTTAATTGTAGTTTATAAGCTTATAAATTATGACCTGTCGTTTGAGTTTAATACTATTAATGAGCTTAACATATAATTCCGGTGAATATTTAAATATTCTAATAATTCTGGTGGGCATCACTGATTGCATCAACTGGCCGCCTTGGTTATGGAGAATGATGTCGCCCTCTATATTTTTGTTCTTTCCAATCACCATTCTCATTCGTGGCATATTAAAATTCTGAACTAGTCCACTCCTTAATTACTAGTACGAAGTAAGGTGCTGTTCCTTTTTTTTTTAAAACCTTTTTTTTTTAAAAGAATATAATTTCAAGTTTAAATATAATGAAAATAAAAATAATTTTTTAATTTTTCTTACACCGTTGAAAAGATCTCAATGAAATCTATCAAACAAGATTCATACTTGTAGAAAAATTATTTACATAAACAATTAATTTTTGAGTTTGAATATCTTCATTTTCTAAAAGTTCTTTTTTTTTAAAAACCGAAACGGGAGCCTAAAAAAAGTTGTGTCGAGTACACGGGGCTCTTGCTTCTTGTAGAATCGTGTCTAAATCCAAATTTGGATGGTCCAATGAACCAGAGGAGCGACAGCATACGTGTTGACCTATTTGGATCTAAGATATTGTTACCGTTGCATCCAAAGTTGCAAAAAAAAAAAAAAAAGTGATTTAGAGAAGATCTGAAGTGCTAATTTCGGGTAAGTCCATACGGAGCTTAGCTTCAATTTTAAATTGGAACCTTGCTAGTGGACATAGTTGATTCCCAAAGATAATTTGACGTGTGCATAAACTTACACGAACACTATAAGATATATGAATAAAAAGAAGTAAGATTTTTTATTTTTTTTGCCACTACGATAACAGGTAGTATTATTAGAATCAATACCGAAACATCAAGCGGATGACCCATTCCGACAAAAGGGATCGAATAAAAAGAAGTAAGATGGGAGGTGCAATTTGCACATATTTCCTCAATAGTCAATAGTTCGGGCAATCAGAAAAGCCCGTGAAGCTTTTTGGGCTATCACATGGGTTACAAGGAGCTCATTATGATCTTTTGTGGCCCTGATGTTTCTTAGGCTGTCTATTAATTTTAGGGCTTTGCCTTCGGCCCTAAAACCTTCGACACCATGACAACACATTGGGGAAAATTATTACTTGCTTTCGGATCACAGTCACGTGGTATTTCAAATTTCTGTTTCATCAGCTATGAGTGTGTGGGTTCGACCAGAAAGTGTGTGACTCCAACACTAATATAGTAATGTGTGGTTGAAAAAGCCCTTACAGCATGACGTGACGGTACTTCAGGAGCACTGAATAATCACTTAAGTATGAGCGAGGAAGAGGGTAGACAATCTTACTTCTTAAAAAGTTTGGTTTATGTCCCTTTAAAAAAAGAAAAGAAAAATAAAAGATTGGCTTACAAGACCCAATTTGAACCAAAAAAAAACAAAAAAGGGCTCTTGGAGCGAGAAATATGAGCTATGATAAGTTGTCAAATAGAAAATGCTTTTTTTATTTTTTTTATTCCTGTCAGACGGTAGGACATTAATGTGTTAGTTGGTTCACGCAACTTTCATCTCACACGACTCCTAAGCGATGAATTGAGGATCTGTTTCCTTCATTTCCCTGCTAGGATTGGGATTAAATTCATTAGAGTCATCAGTCCATATCTGTGTTGGTACTTGGTTTGTCAGTAGTTTAAAGCATTTATATAGCTGAAGGATTTATATTTCTGGGACGTAATAATAGAGGCTACAGTTGCTTCAAACAATCAGCTTTTAGAAAAATGTGGATGAAGAAAGTACATGTGGAGCAAAAAAACTTATGCTATGTTTGGAACTTATGGAAAGTGAGGGAAAAGAAAAGCAAAGAAAATGAAAGGAAAATTTCAATATTCACTATTTTAGGCTCCGTTTCACTTTCTTTTAAAGTTTTTTTTTTTTTTTGGTCCAAAAACAAAGCTTGTTCCAGATCTGTGAAACTTCCTATTTTTTAAGAATGTTCGACCAAAATAACATTGTTTTGATCTTTGTTCCCCATAGCCTCCCGAGTGAAATGACAATACTGCCGTTCCCTCATTTTGTCGGCAACCCAACCTAGGGCTTCCACAGTACGCCAAACACACTTCCTCATCTCTGCAGCCCTCTCTCTACCCCTTTCCAGAAGTAAGAACGGGCTGAGAAGAACATGAAGAAGAAGAGGTCCGATTCTAGATCTTGAAAAAGGACTCCCACATTTTGAGTAAGCAATCTCTAACACAGAGGTCACTTTGGTTTGATTTATGATATATTGTTTGAATGTTGATTCTTTTGGGAAGTTATGCTATGGTCACAGATTGTGGAAGCAATTTTTTGTGACAGTATGTGTCCGTACATGCTTCGATCGAACATGATGAAGATTGAAGAGAGAGAGAGAGAGAGAGAGGGGGGGGGGGGGGGGTCTGGTCTGTGTGTGAAGGAAGAGGGAGGGGAGAAAGCGAGGGGTAATGTCTGAGGAAGTTGAATTCGTAGAAGGGGCAATATGGTTATTACGACAATAACCTTTTTAAAAAAGAACATTTTAAGGGAAAGTGGAACGGATGTTATTTTTTGGTACTGTTCATTACCGTAAAAAGTACTTTTGAAAAGAAAAACTAATCTGGAACGGCACCTTAGAATTTGTTGTTTTCCCTTCTCTTTCTCTTACAACCAAACAATGTGTGAAGATTTTTTTTTGAACTGTCCTTTCTTTTTCCTTGGTTATTTTCATGTGTTACAAAGAGTCATACGAATAAAAATTTTAGGTATAAAATCTTAAGATCCAACAGGTCATGTTGAAAAATAGGAGAATGGGATCCTGCTGTGGCTTCATAACGGGTTACCTCCCAAACTCAAAAATTTGATCCCCACGGTTCATTTTATAGGACTTAATGAGTATGTCAATTGCGTAAAAAATAAACTTTATTGGACATCTGAAGTACATTATTCAATTGAAATTCTTTTGCCTGCTTCTTTATCAATTTTAAGTTTTCTCCTCAGCACATATATAGGTTAAAAATGCTTAGCAAATGTATGCAAGTAAGGTTTTAGGCATGCAAGGTTGAAATTTAATTTGATTGGAATTGCCAAATTTTTTTCTGTACTGTAACATGGATGAACACGAGAATCAGAAACCGTATGTTCGGAACTTGTGGAAAAAAATTAAGACGAAAAAAATTTGTTCGGAAAAAAAGTGTGAGGAACCGAAAAGATATAAAAAAAAAATGCACTTTGCTTAAAACTTTCTTTTTCTATTTTCTTCTCACTTTTGTTCCAAACGGAAGGGGGAGAGTTTTTTTTTTTCTTTTTCCAATTTTCGTTCTTTTCCCTATGTTGTGTCCAAACAAAGCCTAAACAAAAAAATCCAGATTTATCATAGTCCAGGGCATATTAGTGTAATTAACCACCGGGGGTGGTAGTTTGGTGGCTTGTGACTTCCCGTTCCAAGACATTTTTAAAAAAAATAAGTATTTATTTTACATTTTTAAACTAAAAAATAATTTTTTAATTTTTTTTGAACTATATAAAAGATCTCATCAAGATCGTTTAAATGAAATTGATATTGCATATTTTTATATTTTATTAAGTTTATTATTTTTTAACTTAAAATTACTTTCTTAAAAATTGTTTGGGAACGGGCCACTTGCTGAGGATTTGGTGGTCCGGAGGTTCTTGGTTCAAGACTTCTAGTCATGCTAATGACGCCCTTTCAATTTTGGTTCTCTTGCGAAACTTGGCTGTTGGCCACTAGTGTTTGGTGGAATAGTAGTAATTTCTATGGCTCTTTGATCTATTCCGCGGCCTGGAATGAGGGTTGTTATGTCCGGTCGACCCCACCAGGGAAAAAGGAGATGTAATTAAGCCTGAGCAAAATCCCTAATTTTTGTTTCAGAGGGAGAGAGAGAGAGAGAGAGAGAGAGAGAGAGCTGTTGCGTGGTGAAGAAATGGTGGCGATATCGCTGTACAGGGGTAACCTCCACAGGGTCCCCAACGTCCAACGTAAATGGCTGATCCCTACCCCAACAATCTCCCTCAAAGACTTCAGAATCCTCCTCAACCGCCGCTCCAGAGCCCTCGCTCGCCTCCACTCCCCCACCCCCTCCAACCCTAACCCTAACCCTAACGTCAAAAACGAAGAGGAAAATCCCATAGGAAACGATGTCCACGTAAAAAACGAAGAGGGAAATCCCATAGGAAACGATGTCCACGTAAAAAACGAAGAGGAAAACCCCATAGGAAACGATGTCTCGCCTCCCGATGACGATTTCCAGCATCCTCCTCACCCGGACCCGCCGAAGATCGATGCTACTACTAGTCGTCCTGGAAAAGAACGGGCTGTGAAGGAAGAGGTTAATGAGCGAGACGGGTTGGACGGTGGCGGTGCTTTGGTGAAACCGGTGGATGATTGCGATGCGTCGCGTGATGGGAAGCCGGAGAGCGGTGCCAATTCGGTGGATGCGAATGGCGATTCGCGAGGCGAGAAGGCGCAGGAGATTTTGGAGAATCTGAAGGCGGAGGAGGTACGACTGTTTATTGGTTTTGTTTTTGAGTAGCTGATTTGTTGCTATTGTGGTTTGAACATGTGGATTGGGATTTGTCGTTAGTAGTGATTTGAAAGGAATCTTGGAAATTGGGGAAGTACCCACTTTGCAAAATTGAAGAGCTATGGATTATTTGTAAATTAAAAGGGGTGATGATGGTATGGTAAATTGCAATTGTACATATTTGGGGCATAAATTTGAGCTGATTTGTAGCTGAATGTGGCCTGAACCTGTGAAATTTGGCACATCATTAGTAGTGTTTCGAAAGGAATCTCGACATTGTGGTAGAACCAACTTTGCAAACTTGAAAGGTGTAGAGGAGATTAATGGTGTGGGAAATTGCTATTGGTATTGGGCATTTTGGGGGCCAAAATTTGAGCCTGTGCTTATTTGGCATGGACATGTGTGGGTTAGTAATTTTTCGGAGAAGCAAGTTTACAAAAGTTTAAGATTAACTTCGTCAATACATGTATCTTGGAAAGAAAGAAGAGTGATATGTATGTATATACTTGAACTGAGTTTATTGGTGGTAAAATGCTTTTTCTTGCACGTAATGTTCTCTTTTAAGTTTCAGTTTCAAATATTTAGGACCCAATGTTTAGAGTATTTATTCAAGACTAGAAACGTTTAATTACTTAATTTGCAGTTCTTTTGAATATGCTCTTGGCTTTCTTGTGGATGTAAAGTTTTTGGTATTGGCCATTTGGATTGTTCAAGATTTTCCCTCAGGCGCTTTGATAATTTATTGGTTATCTCAAAAGTAGAGGAAATGACATGAAATAAACTTGCTCCCTGATGTATGCATTCATGTGAAAGGTTTCCCAAAAGCCTTTGAAGGTGGTCATGTTCAATTGCTCATCATAAGCAAAAAACGTAACAACTGGTGACTCTGTGCATGTTGCATTACACCATTTTTGTTATTTCTCTTACTTTATTGGTTCTTAATTTCTCAATTTTTTATGAGCCAGACAAGCAACAAAGTGGATGCCTTAACTGATAAAGAGAAAAGGAAAAAGGAAGTCGAGGACAAGTTGCAAGTTTTAAATGAGAAGAAGCATAATTTAGTACAAGTTCTCAAGCAGGTAATCATTGTCTAATCTCTGTCTTATGTATCATAAATGGTACTTGCTACCTCGCAAAGCCTCCTAATTCTAAATGGTGGAAGATTTTCTGTTTCCTTCATCTCATCCGTCCAGTAACTTGTAACTACGCTGTAATTGGGGATGTTAACAGATCTTGAGTGCAGAAGAAGAGTTAAAGAGGCGAAATAGCATGCAAGGAACAGGGATTCGTCCATCTGTCCCGCTTCACGGGGATGCTACAAATGATTCTGGATCATTGACTAGGATTGCCACTCCTAGGTTGAACTCAGAGGGAAACCTTGGAGGTGATATGGAAGGAGCAGAGGCTGATGATGCTTCAAACCATACTTTTCATTCTCGCCATTTGCTTCAAATGAGTAGTATATCACCTCGTTCTGATTCTCCTCATAGAAGACCGGTCTTTAGTGCGGTAATATGTACTGACTATTTCACAACGCACTCTGCCAATTTTTCTTATCTTGTGGTCCATAGCATAGTTGTGCAATAAAAGCTCCAGAGAATAATGATGGCAGGAATGATCAATGGTGTCTGGTCTTGTTGATTTTTTGTAAGCAGTGGCTACTAGTAATCCAGAACTTGTAGGAAAATGGGAGAAATGAGAACCTTGGGTTAATTTTTGTTAAAGAATTTACACCTTCATCAGATTGTAAACTCGTGGGCAATTATTGCATGACTTGCATGATAAATGCATCCGACTTTGAAGTGTGAAGAAATACTATTTCAGTTTGGACTTAAACAGCACCATAAGCTGGGTGTTACACTTTGTGAATTATTGACAATATACATAAATGTAGGTAGTACTTGGTTCGCTGGAATTGTTGTGTCTAGGAATGGAATGATCATTCTTTGGCCTCCAGTGGAATGGCTGTTCACCTAAATTACTGGCTGATGATTCCATTTGTATTATATATTTTTTCAATATTTTTCTGAGAAGGAAACATCATTCGGTGACCATTCCCTTCTAGCATCGTTCCAGCGAACCAAAGATTGTTTTAGTGTCTGAATGGAACAAATATGTTAGTAGAATGAAATAACTCTAGTTAGGATGTTATGAATAAAAGTATGTTCCCCACGAAAAAAATTAAAGAGGGATGAACTGATGAAAGTTGAATTGTTTACTTACTCCTTTACACTGGATTGTGACAACTTTTTTCGATCGGTAATCAATAGTGCTACTTTGTCTTTATGTAAGATATATTGATTAGTATGGGACATCTATTGCAGCTTCCTCACCCTCCTCGAGCAAGCTTGGCCGTTTCTGGCAGTCCTTCGCGCTTTGCTCCCTCGGGACACCACCCTGCAAATCTGCCAACAGTCTCTGTATCCGGAACAAGTTACATTGCCTCCTCCCCATCCCCTGCAGCATCAGGTGGCACTTCTTCATTCAGAGATGCCAGACTTCCTAGTCCATGGAATTAGAAGCCTTTTGCTTCCTAAATGGACTGTTTTTCACAGCAGAAACAGGTGTGAGACTCCCATTTTCTCTCCCTCTTTTTCTTTTTAATTTTTTTCCCGGTCTCAGGCTTATTATAGGTCAGAATCAAGTGCAAATCTTGTCTTATCATTTGCTAGGTGTCTTCCATTAGGTGAAGTACAGTGTACAGCCCTTGTTGTCTGTTCCATTTCTCATCAGCAGGCAGCTGCACTGTTTTTTTTTGTTTTTGAAATCAGTCAATTCATTGAAATATACCCGAAGGCAAAAATTACATCACAATATATAGGAAAGCACCAAACTACCTAATTTGAGACACAAGTTACTGTACAAAGCACATCAGGCTACAGACTCAAGGACACCCTGTAGAAGCAGCCGACACAAGTGTCGACATAAGAATCCTGTCCGGGACCAGGCAGAGAGAAACCAAACGGATCCCAGCACAAACCATTAGACAATAAGCACAGATGCTATGAAGCACCGACACCTCTAAAAGTCGAGATATCGCAGTCAATGTTCTAAAAGTCGCTCGGCGCTAGTCAGGCGGTCAGCCACCTTCGAGCGATTAATCGGATTAATCGGCGATTAATCGGATTAATCGGTGTATATTAATTAGTAATCGGTGATTAATCGTTAGTTGGACCTAATCGGATAGGCTCCACCAACGATTAATTGGGGATTAATCGCCGATTAATTCCTTGTTTTAGAACAATGATCGCAGTGTCAGACACTGGGACACCGTGGGATACGTACGGGACACGCCACGTGGCGTGTCCCATAATTTAATTTGAATTTTTGACGGGGACACCGCGGGGACACGGCTGGGGACACCGCGGGGACACGGCAGGGGTCAAACTGTAATTTTTTAAAAAATTTTGGGGACCAAATTGTAATTTTTGAAAAAATTGGGGGTCAAACTGTAATTTTTTAAATAAAATTTGGGGCCAAATTATAAATTTTTTAAAATTTCTGGGTGCTAAACTATAATTATTTATTTATTTATTATATAAATAAATAAATAAATATACACGTGGCGTGTCCCCCGCCCCGCCGTGTCCGTGTCCGTGTCCCCATTTTTTTAGAATTCGCGTGTCCCGGTGTCGGTTTCGTGTCCGTGTCGGTGCATCATAGCACAGATGTAATCGCAACAACAAATACAAGCGAAAAGGAAAATATCTACTCCTAAGGGCTGCGGGCCAGAACTGGACCGGGAGACCCAATCCAGAGCTGTGGAGTCCTCCGGGGGGGCTCCGAGGCAAACCTTCGCTGCCACACAAGGCTCCGGGTGCTAGGCCGAGGCAGCACCGGGAAAAGTCTCCGGCAGACCAAACGCGGCCGCGGCGGCTGAAGAACAAACAAACCCATTGCCAGATCTGTTGTTGACCACCAACCAAAACACGGAGAAACGCAGCTACCGACCAAACAGTACCAGTACTGTTCTCGGAAAACCCCGACATAGCCACCACCTACCAATGCTGCCGAGAAGAAAACCCAGAACACAACCACCACTGACGCCGAACCACCGAAACTCTCTACTCCGGCCAGACCACCGAAACCCTAACTAAAATTATTCATCCAACACCCACCAGATCTAGAGCACTAGACTGGTACAGACTGGACCAAGGAGACCAGCCGGTAGAAACCAAGCCAAAACGGCCGGAAAAAATAGAGAACAAATAAACCCTAACCCCATCAGAGCCTAGTAAATTCATTTTGTTGGCTAATGTGTTTGAAGAAGTGAAATATGCTGACTGAAAATTACTGTCTGTTCTCATTATCTTCTAGTTCCTTTGATGATCCACAATGCTCGGTTAACAACTCTAGCTCTTATCAATCATACCATTCCTAATATCGAATCAATTTTACAGCTGAGACACATGCAATCGGCACCTTAACTTGCACTCCCCAAGTGATCTGGGACAGGTTCGGAGTTTTCAAACATTCGCCTCACCTTATCTGTCTTGGTCTAAAGCCTCAGAACGTCTTTGTTACTGGATCTGGGTCACAGCGATTGAACCCCGAAAGGTTCACGCGCCTCCTGTGGGACCAACTCAAGCTCATCCGCGGGGGATTGTCCAGAAGATCTCCCTTGAGGATTTTGCTCATCCGTCTTGATCTGGCCTGTGTTGTTCGATCTTAATCACAATAAATGGGATCCCTTATATCAAAAGAAACTTTAAGCACCTGTTGATTTTTTTTGTTTTTTTGTTTTGATAATTGTGAATGAAGCTTGACCTGAAGACGCGTGCTTTTGAAAATATTGGCAGTGATGATGGGATGCGCCCTGATTTTCTCTGTTGGAGATAGGTTTCGCGTAGAGGTCTGACCAGAAGGGGGTGTTGGGCGGCTAGGGTATTGGCCTGTTTGATAACGGACCGTGACCAGGGGGGCCTGCTATGCCCTAGACCTTGCCAGAACTACAATCTTGGCCCAGTCTGATCCTGTTGACTTGATTGGTGCCCATTTATCTGATCGGAGAATGATAAGACCTCAATCAGAACACATATTCGATGAAAAAAAAATGAAGGGATTAGTATGATTCTGTGAATAAACTGTGAGTTTTATGTGCTAGAATCACAGAGTTATTGATATCGGATAAGCTTAAATTTTGCAGGGGTAAACAGTAAACACCTCGGTTGTGCCACATAGCTTTTGTACGTTTCCTTGCATCTCCTTTGCCCCTTTGGTAACGCACCGATGTGGGACTACGGGTATTGCAGAAAACATTGCAATCTTGGGTGTCTGTGCAAGCGGTCTTGAGGCCTGCCTTGGATATTTTAAGGATGATGCTCTTATGGCAATTTCCCAAGGCTAGGAAGCTACAAAAGTGCTTGCAATAAACTATAAATTCTCTCACTCGCTTAAATGCATGGATGGATACGGATACGTCCAATTGCCATGTGAATTCTGATAAAATTCGTATGGGAATAAGGATGGGAGGAAGAGAGTTACATCTGACACCTCGCATTCACTTAAATATACAAGATAAATGCATAACTTGTCTGTTCTGTCTTTTCATATATTCTTCTTTGTTTGATTTTAGGCTCATAGTGCCAACGGGTTTGTAACCCAATGGTATTTCCTGGTCCTCCCTCGTGGGAGGCCAGGGTCCGAGCCCCATCATGGGCATTTGGGATTCAGGGCCCATTATGGTGTTTTGGGATTCAGGGTTATGGATAGCCTCTAAAATCCCATGTGGTCTAACCTACTATCTCCGCCTAACTCCGATGGTGTATACCGGCTTTGGGAAAACATAGTATTTCTGTTGTTATTGTTTTTCTGCAGTTTGATTGATTATAATTAGTGATGACTGGCTAGACTTTTGCGACATTAAAGAACAGCCAGAGACCATTCAATGGATAGGAAACTGCAACAGAATAGAGATATATGTATACTACTATTAGTATATTTTCTGGGCAAATGTTATGATGTTGGTGCGATGGTACACTGCTTGGCAATTGGTCCCATTTACTTCCCCATGTTAGTCTGCGCCATCAGCACAACCTTCATCATTTAATGTTTTCCCCCCTCCATGGGTTCACCTCATGTCATCACTCTCAACCTTCATCATTTCTCAGTCGACATTTCTGGGAACAGGGGGCCCTGCCGTGCCCTTGATTCGGGCGTCATTCTGAGTTCAAAAACATAATCTGAATTGTTCATTGTTTTAGAGTTGGACATGAACAAGATTTGCATTTATCAAGTCGATTAGGCAACGGTGGCGTATTGATCGAATCAAATAATCTTTTTTCATATTGTATTTGTTGTTCATTTGCCAAAGAAAGAAGTGATTCGTTGGTTGAGTTGCTGAAGTCTGATTGATTTGACTTTTTTTACAAGGTCGTGCGCAGCAAGATTTATTAAGCGAATGATTTGAATCTCATTTTCAAACTTGGGACGATGCCTGAATGGAGGGAACAACCTGCTTTGCCTCGGGGCACAGACGGGCTCCCTTTCCCATTTTGACAACTTCTTTTGTGTTATTACCACGGTGATTTAAACCGTTTTATCTTCAGCTCAGAGGCACTACAAAGAAAACTGCCAATGAAGAAAAATAATCAGATCGAACCTGAATAGGCCCAAGAACAGAGTGGATATAATTTTATGAAATGACTAGAGATATGAAACCCATATCAGATTTACGGAGCAAAAGAACCCTAAATAAATAAATTGGAAAGGAAAACAATAAGACAAAATCATGACAAGAAACTACACGTATAATTGTTGGAAATTGCTACTCCTTATGTGTTCCCTTGAGTAGAGAAACGTCAGCTCTAATTTGCAGTTTTCTTAATTCATTTTACTGGAAACATTTTAAAATTCTGATGGGTTTCTATTTTCCAAAACTTGCTGTTTCTATTTAATGTTACTTTTAGTGTTTACAAAGAGGAGGGTTTTCTTTTCTTTTAGAACTTGTATTCGAAAAATGGAACCAAACAGACATGCATGTCATTAGTAAGACGGCCAATATCTAAGAACACTGCTACATACTAGGCTGTAGGACTAGGTCGAACTAGTAGGCTAGGCAATCCAACCCGTCCCGCCCCGAACGGGGCGGGTTTTCTATAATATTTCGGGTTTCGGGTCGGGGTCGGGTAAAAAAAAAATTTGAACCCCGACCGGGTTCGGATAGGGTTCAGGGTAATAGTGCCCCGCCCCGAAATTACCCGACCCAACGTACTTATATATATATATATATATATGTGGGAATGACTTCGGTGTCCCCGGTCATTTTGGGGACACCGTAACTTTTAGCATAACAAAACCATTATAAGCATAACCAAATTCATTACAAGCATAACCAAAACCATTATAAGCATAACCAAAACCATAACAAGGCATAACTTGGTTGGTTATGCCTTGGTTGATTTTTGGTTATGCCTTGATTGGTTTTTAGTTATGCCTTGGTTATGCCATGTTATGGTTCTATTATACTTGTAATGATTTTTGTTATGCTTACAAGGGTCCTATTATGCCAAAAATTACGGTGTCCCCAAAATGACCGGGGACACCATAGCATCATCCATTTATTTATATATGTATATATACTTATATATACATGTCCTTTCATTTTTTTAACATTAATCCAAAAAAACAATGTCTCTTAACTGTCAACTAGCCTAATTAAATTTAAAAAAGAAATAAAAATCGATATTTATTGGTGTTTAGTGGATTTTTTAAAAAGTTTTCTTCAAATATTTATATTAAATTCTACACATAAAGAAATAGAATGAAGTATCTAAAATATTGATTGCAATTAAAAATTTAAATTTGACCGTGATACCAAAAGACATAAAAATAATTTCAAAAGTTTTATTTTCTAGATAATTTTTATTCTTATTTAGCTTTTTTTTTTACCTTTTTACTTATACTTTAATTTTTTTAAATTTTTACAGGGCGGGGCGGGTAAACCCGTTCCCCGATCGGGGCGGGAACGGGGGTACCCCAAAAAAACCCGGTCAGGTTCAGGGCGGGTAATATTTTCGGGTCGGGGTATGCAAAAACCCACCCCGTTGCCATTCCTAGGTCGAAGTGTGCTCAAGCAGGTTCGGGATACCTTACATTGTCTAAAAAAAAATCCTAGGTCAACCATTGTTTAAAATACGTGCAACACTACCGGCCAATCATCAAGTTGTAACCATGATTAACTTTGACTAATGAATTTTAAGGCCACTTGCAATTATATAAAAGAATGATTTCAAATTAAAAAAAAAAAATCAAATCTTTACAACTGTGACAAGGAACCAGGTCCTCTATAAAAAAATTTGAACTAAGTTTTAAACTTTTGAGCTTCTTTGAGAAATTCAACCATAACAAAACATTTAATTAAATGACAATCTAACTTGTTTTGTAAAGCGGGGGGGGGTTGGGTGTTAATTTTTTCTTCTTTGCCTCTTTCATTTATTTATTAGTTGTTAGCGGTTACAATAGGAGTCGAGCACTTCTTCTATGAGAATTCAAACTCAAGATCTCTCCCTTAAGAGGGAGAATAAGAAACCAACCACACTAGGTGGTGTTTCTTGCCTCGGTTATTTACCATCGGTCATTTTAGATCAGACAAGGGATAAAAAAAGATCATCCCGGTCCATAGTTTAGAATGAACGGGACAATCCGAATCTGCTTCGTCCATTGATTATAACATTTTTCGGTAAGAATATTTTGAATAAATTCATACCATTAATTATATCAATGTATAGTCAAGATTTGAACTGCATTATCCAATCCAAATTTTGGACAGAAGAGAATCCAAATCCCATCTCATTAGGGGGTGTTTGGCACCTTCTTTTTCAACTTCTCATTTTCCCTTTTTTACATTTTGGCTGTTTGGTTGTTGATTCTCAAAATGGGTTTCAGAAAATGAGTTCTGGCACTTGATTCTCATTATTGTCTTTTCCTATTTTGGCTGTTTGTCACTCCATTCCGAAAATGGGTTTTGGGAAAACACATTTGCTCATTTTGCTTAAGGAGAGAAGTAAGAAAGTGGTC
Organism: Rhododendron kiyosumense; assembly: GCA_019656275.1. NCBI lineage: Eukaryota > Viridiplantae > Streptophyta > Magnoliopsida > Ericales > Ericaceae > Rhododendron > Rhododendron kiyosumense. The sequence goes on from BPLS01000164.1 coordinate 1,762,086, forward strand.
CGGAGGAGCTTTTTGCATTTTTGGCTTCTCTCAAACACTACTCCTCTTGCAAAATACATTCTGCACATATTTATCCAAATACTTATCAGGATTCAAAATATATTCTGACCATAATCTTAAAAGTCCAAAGGCAAAAAGCTGAAAATGAAAAGTCAAAAAGTAAGCTTCCAAACACTCTACCAAATTTAAACTACAATCTGACCAAAAAGCCAAAATGCTAAAAAGCCAAAAAATTAAAAATGAAAAGTCAAAAAGTAAGCTCCCAAATACCTCATTTGTCCGAGTAACAAATGATTACTGACTGAAAGTCTGAAACCAAATAATGACGTAGTAGTCAAAGACAATTGAATGGCTCCCCTTAATAATTGAATGTTACCCAAAAGTAGTTTCATTCTCCTGCACTTTATTACCTCAGAGACACTCTCAAAAACATTCTAGGTCAAAATTGAGGAGGTCATCCATAATATAGAACTTTCAAATGGACGATCGAAAGTTTGAATCCTTTAAGGGGTGAACATATGATAAATTTTATCTCTCTCTTTTCCTAGTCGCAAAACACCAAGCAAATGAAGAAATTGACAACGTAGCCCTAGGTTATAACCATACCTTCTACGATGAGTCTGTGATGACCTGGCTCCGTCAAATTAAAATTATTGATTGATTTATTTGATCGTGGTCACCCTTGTATTCGAATCCTCCTCGGCCCCTACCTAATCTTTTCATGAACACCATTTGCATGAAAAGTGTTTATTTAGTAATAGTAGTGTGTGTGTGTATATATATATATATATATATAGAGGAATTTTCAAGTGAGGGATCCCTCATTTTTTTAAAATGAGGGACTTTCATTTCCCGATTAAATTTTGAAAATCCGAGCCGCTCAATGTGTGCAGAACGTAATTTTAAGGGTACCTGCGAGAAATCAGCAAAAAAAATGACCGGGAAGGGCTTCATCTGAGCA
>BPLS01000164.1:1773046-1796744 GCA_019656275.1 Rhododendron kiyosumense
GAATTCACTTCGGAGTTCCACACAAGTGATCGGAGCCACTCTATGAATTTCGGTTAGATCCCTCAACTGATGACTACCGATAAGGGATTTTGCCTAATAATGTTTAATTACTCCATAAGTACCCATTTTTGGTAAGGTGTAGTTAGGGCTGCAAACGAACCGAGCCGCTCGCGAGCGGCTCGCAGCTCGTCTCGTTAGTGGCTCGTTCAAGCTCGGCTCGAAAGTTAAACGAACAAGCTCGAGCCGATTTTTTCAGCTCGTTTCGTAAACGAGCCGAGCTCGAGCTAGGATAAGCTCGGCTCGAGTCGGCTTGCGAGCTCGGGTATATATACTTAAGTTTAGGATTTTTATTGTTATTTCATAATTTATTCTTTCCGTTTTCACTTTCTAGTCAACCAAGAGACGTTAGAGCACACGCACGCCAGTACACCCTTGGTCCATAGGAAAATGAAAGATATATATATTCACAATCAAAATATTTTTTGTTGTATTAGACCTATGCGAAGATATATATACATTTTTCGTTGGTTTGTTAAGGCTCGTGAACAAGCTCGAGCTCGAGTCAAGCCAAGGCCTGCTCGGCTCGAGCTCGACTCGTTAAGTTTTCATTCAGCTCGAGCTCGAGCTCGTGTTCGTTAAAAATTTAATAAACAAGCTTGAACATTGTAAAACTCGGCTCGACTCGGCTCGTTTGCAGCCCTAGGTGTAGTAGGCCATTGAGACATTGGTGGCATGAATCATGCACCCTTAGACTTACAAGGGTAAAGCCTAAAGGGAAAATTACACCTTACCATGTATTGGTGATTTGGAGAGTGTAGACCATTGAAGTGGTAAATAAGGCCCTGACCCTCTTCTGTCCGGTAATTCTCCCTAAGCCTTAAGCCTAAAACCCTAAGAGGTACGCCACTCGTACTAACCCTAGAGCTTTTTTCACCTTCTTCCACCTCTAGGTACTTATTTAACCATCAGAGTGCCTTTCCGATCAACTCCCACCAATTAAGCACTAACGGGGGTGGGTGTTCCTTGTGCAGGAGTTTCGGAAAAGCCCTAGTCAAGATTCGAACTAGAGTTCAACCAAAGCCTGCGTCGATAAACCAGCAAACCACACAAGGGTTATTATGGGGCAGGTAGGTTCTTGAATGGAGGTTTTAACAGATGAATTAAAGATGCGGTACTCGCCTTTGACATGGGCAAAGAGGGTTTTTTTTCTTTTTTTCTTTTTTTTTTTCGACTGATATCGACTCTTTGTAGTAAGTACTTATTTTTTAAGAAGGCAATTTTAAGCTCAAAAATCATGTGCTTACGCAAATAATTTTCTTATCAATATGGATCTTGTTTGATAGATCTCATTGAGATCTTTTATACGGTGCAAAAAAAATTTGAAAAATTATTTTTCATTTACATTATTTTTGAATTTGAAAATGTGAAATAAGTTCTTATTTTTTAAGAATGTGTTTTGAAACATGGCTTGAGCTTCTTTTCGTAACTATTGACTATTTGCAAGCAGCTCTAGACTCGTCTCGGTCAAAGTTCTGCTCGTTGCATCCCTACTGACGACCTTATTTCTCATCTAGTCTTGCACATTACATATACCAAGGAAATCAGAGACCTTTGACCTAAAAGGACTTGCGGCACATTGCAAGCTCTTTGCTTACCAGTTACCACGAAAGTCTAGTAATCTGTTGAAGGGAGGAATGCGCCGAAGAAAGTGCAAATAATCTGTTGGTTTAGCCATCACATACTAGAAACCAGATGGTCTCACTTTTTTATGGTCAATAAGAAGTGAAGACCGATGTTGCGTGTTTAACTAGCAAAAGACTTCCACGTCAAACTTCCCACAATGTGTGTCAACCAAGGGAACCGGGGCCCCTGTAGTGAGCAAACTCGTTACAAAGTGCAAAAGTAATCACATTCGTCTATCTCAATATTCAATCCGGATTTGAAATAAACTCTTCCATGGGAGAGAATCTTTGAAAGAATTTTTTTAATATCCAATCATTGAAAATACTTTTAGACGGCTAAGATTACTTTAAATGCGACAGGCCCCGGATCTGTCAAGCAACCGAATAAATCAAACTAAATTTCTGTCAAATCAACCAAAAAAAGCCATAAGCCCCACACCGCTAGACATCAGAGACCCACCACTACAAGCATTGCGGCAATTGCATCAAAATTCACCAGAACAAAACGCCCACTAGAGAAACAATAAAGCAACAAAAGTAAAGTATTCCTCTGGTAATACAATGAAAGTCCACTAGTAGACCCATTATATATATTTCCCAAAATAAGGCCTATGAAAACCACCAGACCAAACATACCCAGAACAGCAGCACTGCAGCAGACTATAGGGTCCTGAGTGCTCTCAGGTATCCACAACTAGAAACATGAAGAGACAAATACCAAACAAGAATCTTGAGATAAAGAGCACAAAACAAAGAGGACAATAAGGCATCACAATACTTTTGGTCTGTATAGCACCAAGGATCAGCTCTAGTCAAACTAATTACCTGATTTTTCCATCCTTCATGGTTTTCATAGTAATCTTTCATGTTCTGTTTTCATGTGATATACTTAATCATGAAACACTGATGATGCTATCCCCCTTGTTGAAGCTTGGCATCACCGGACACAACGAATGCCTCGACGGCTGATTCTGATCGTGCGTCAAGGACAGCTTGAGCGACAATGGTGACGGATCCACCGATGATATCCGGTTTACGTTAGCACGTACGACTGTTGATGGATTGGGGATCGGAAAAAAACTAATCGGACGGATTACTGGCTCATGATTCATTTCATTAACGTGTCCTAGGGTTAGGTTTCCTGTTGCATTCTCAATCTGTACCGGTATTAAAACGGGACCCATAGACACTGGAAAAGGCAGCACTTGAGATCCAGTGATATTGGAAGCCGGTAGCGGAGGCAGTGGTTGGGTTCGTGTCTGAAGCAATTGAGTTTTGCTTTCTTGAACCTTTTCTTCTTCCATTGGAACTGCAGTGACCTAATAATAATCACCATGTACAGATGTTCAGATAAAAGCCCCAACAACGAGTAAAGAAGGATAATTATCAGAACTAAAAAGCTTTGGCCTCGCTAATCTGAGGATCTTCAGTACTTTCCTTGCTTTAAGAAGTGAGATCGTCGTTCTATTTTTGCAGTGACCTAATAATACAGTAGTTGTTTGATCACACTCATTGTTTTTATTGGGATTTGTTCCACATGGGTTAATTATCTCCTCCAAAACTAGTATATGAGCTTAGGCGACCTCTCCACTCTTTGCCAGTTGGTTTGGAGTTGGATACTTCAACATGGTATCAGAGCTAGGGTTTCGGAGAATTTGTTCCCCCTTGTTTGTGCCATAAGTGCACCATTGTTTGTTGTGATCCAAGTGTTATGAATCCTTTGTTTACCTCTCCACATGCGAATCGGGGGTCGCATGTGCGGAGAGTGTTGGAATTTGTCCCACATTAGTTAATTATCTCCTCCAAAACTAGTATATGAGCTTGGGCAGCCTCTCCACTCTTTGCCAATTAGTTTGGAGTTGGATGCTTTAATAGTTTTATCGAGCGTGGATGGACATGTGAATCTTAAATGTCAAACCTTCATAACCGTTCTTTTCCTAAACTTAAACATCCGGACATGGCGCATCAGTGAAGCATTTCAAACAGCATGGTATGGGTACGGGAACACATCCTACATGCTTATTTGTGTTACTTATGAAACAATATTACCAAAATGGTGTAGGTCATTCTTGGAAAAGTACTTGAAACCAAATGAGAAAGAGGAAAAACACGTTATTTCTCACCCATCCATGTGAGAGGTAAATGGATTTTTTTTTCCCTAGCTTATGTGAGCTTCTTTTTTCAAAGATCTCAAACATTGAATGAACCAACTTTCTAACTTGATTATGGGTGACACATCACACCTTACCACGTTATATCCGTCAGACACGAGTGCTTTGGGTAAAATAAAAGCGTCTATACAACATTGCTTATCGAAACCTAGTACTCAGTACTATTGGAAATTTTTCTGTGGCTCCCGAAAGATAACAAACTATGATCAGTGTAAGTTTGTAAAAAAGGAACTATAACAAACTAGAGAAGCAAAAAACACAACTCTATTTGCTGAAATCAATAGTATTGATGTTTGAGAAACTAGTTACCGAATCAGTTGTGATATCAAAGAGGCTAGATCGACGGCGACGCCGGTTGAGATTGTTCCGCCGGAGGAAGTGTTTCTGAGCGTGGCTGGCCACTTGTGTTGGCGTACGAGTCTTCACATAATTCCTTGAAATCCCTCTCCAGTCCCCTTTGCCTACTTTTTCCAGTCCTAAGAGGAACAACTTGTGCTCTTTCTCGGTCCATGGAACACCTAATCGAATCCACAAATCACCAAAAAAATCAGTTTCTTCCGCACACCAAAATTCCAATGGAAACAGAACAAATAATTTTAACAACAAATCTTTGCGCAAATTATCCAAAAAAATGTTTTTACACCTTAAAAACAGTCAGAAAATGAACACATAAAAGTGTTACACGGTCTTGGGTAAAATCAACCTCAAAAGCTAGCTATTGCAGTAAGAGTGCCCTCACCCTCATATTCTTCATATTACTTTGATACCCAAGCGATGTGGGACTTTGCTTCACACCCTCCCTCACACCAAGTATGCTCACTCGGCAGCACCTACCGCGTGCAGGCTAGGGACACGCACCCTACCCATCCTTGGCTTACCTAGCTTTGATACCATGTTACACAATGTGAGACTTCACTTCACACCCAACTTCACGCTCAGCTCAATGTGCTCACCCGGCAACACATGCCGCATGCAGGCCAGGTACACGCACCATACGGCCATACCCATCCTTGGCATACCAAGTTACATAGTTTTGGGTAGAACTCAACCCCATCTTTGTGAAGCGAAGCCGCACATCGCTAGGGTACAAGAGCAATATGAAGTATATAAGCGCGAGGGCACCCTCACTGGAGTTCCAAGATAAAAAACGCATTAGTCCTCTTCATTGAATAGAGAACAACCAATTTTGACAACAAATCTTTGGATTCGCAAACTTGACTTTCTGAGATTATTAACCTTCTTCACACTCACACGGAGAAACCTTTTTCACTTGCGTTTTTAAACTATGTTTCTCCGGATTCAATTTTCGCAAAAATTGGAAACTAGTTTTAGAGAATTTTTTGAGCCTTCTACCTCTCTTTGATAAAAAAACATTATACTACGTGGGAGTTTCCCTAAATTAATTTATTTCATAGACAGTCAGTATCAAAGATTTTAGAGTCGAAAGCGCAAGGCGAGGTTGTTGACCTCACGTAAGTCTAAGGATTTGAGGCATAAGCCTTTAAAATTTCAAAAATTAAATTAAAAATACATAGAAAGAGGGGATAATGTTTGCACCATACAAAGGTACATAACAAAAAACAAGAAAATAGTAGATAAAATTCACAAAAAAAAAACATGTTAAAGCATAAACACATAGATCATTCATACATCCAACTTTTAAAAGCACTCTAAGTCTGTCTCGCAGAACTGATCTGATGTGCAAAAAAAACATGTTAAAGCATAAACACAGAACATTAATACATCCAACTTTTAAAGCACTCTAAGTCTGTCTCGCAGAACTGATCTGATGCGTTCGCGCCTACATCATCTGCGCGAAGAAGGTGTGAAAAGCGGCTTTTAGACGGATGGGCAAACGCCTCTATGATACTCTACATAAAAATCAACGCCTGCGGCGTTTTTGTTGTGCCTTGCCTCAGTGCAAGCCCCAGAATTGCCTTGTAAAACATTAGCCAGTATTCTTTACTTTTATTTTCGTTTTCGTCAATTTTTTTGGATCAATCTTTCGTAGAACCAGAAAAATAAACCAAGATTCGAAAAAAAACACACAACAACACTGTTTCAAACTTTTCGTCTTTTATGGGAAAAAAAATTTATTTTGATCGTAATTTTCACATTTTAGATTTATTTCATACGAGAGGAATGATTAACCAACAAATTTAGTGTCAATCTAACAAAAAAATCAGCCAAAACGTACAGAAATACCAAAACAAAAATATAGGCCAAATGGCCCCGAAAAAACCAACAAAAAGGTTTCCACATCCTTGAAAACAATTCATCCAAGAAAACGGAAATTATTTTCCAAACCTATTAAGCAAAATTAAGGGTGCGTTTCGGCTAAACTATATGGACTAAATAGACTAAAATCTCATGTTAACTCGAATTTCTAAGCTGGTCATCATCTTCATATATATTACGCCCTCCGTCCCAAAATCTTTGGTATTTTTCGATATTTGCGTCATTCTTTGAACTCTTATGCCTTTCAATTTACGATATCTTTTATAATTTTAAAAATTTTGTATTATAGATCTAATCGACAACTATCAAACAAGATTCATATTGCATATTATTCGAGATTCATATTGAAAAATACAAGCGATTGAAAATTGACACAAATATCAAAAAAGTCCAAACAGCAGGGGATGGAGGGAGTAATTAAAATATTATTTAGCGAAAATAATTTGATAATTATTATTACTCTGAAGAAAAAAATATAGCGGAAACGCACGTTATAAGTCCGAAAACTACAACCAAACAGATAAACAAATTGACCGAAATACAAACCATCATAGATTGGAGATCTAACTAACCTCGCTTACGTTCGCGATTCACGGAGCCCTGGTGGTGACCGCCCTCGTCGGCGGAGGCGGAACCGGCGGCGGAACCATCGGCAGGGGCGGGGGCGGCGTTAGAAGATTCCATAGGCCGTTCGTAATCCGACAGATTATTCATACTAACGCACTTCCTCATGGGGTCCGCCTTCACTCGCACGCCGAACAACATGATCTCGCCGCCGCACCCCGCGACGGCGCAATCACAGACGGCGCAATCACATTCGTGACAGCCGCGTGACATCATGAAGTCGTCGGTCCTGTGGTAGATCGCTCGGTCTTCCTCTTCGGAACCCGTACGGGGGTTGAACAATTGAAGAGAGAGAGAGAGTTGATGAGAGAGAATGGATCGAGTGGATTTGAGTCGATTTATGTGGATATATATAGAGGTTGAGGGGTGTGAACGGGGACCATGTGGATATGGTGTGTACACGCACGTGTCAGTTGATGAACGGTTAATCTAATTTTTAAGATATTGTGGTGTGGGTTTGTGATAGAATCTTATCATCTAGGGTAGGGATAAAAGTAGATGATCATAGCTTGAAATCCCGATTAAGAAGGTTGATTAATGAGGGCTCGTTGGATTTACGTTCCTTTATTTGCTTTAATTTCCTAAGGAGTACTTCATTCATTAGCGTGGGATCATTTTTCCACCATTACTCCTCAAATCTTAGGAAAAGTTTTAATTAATTATACAATATCGCATCCGGAATCTATTTTTCCTTTTAAGAAGACTTCAATTATATATTCGATATCGCACCCGTAAGTCTGTTTTTATTTATAGAACGGTCGCAAAGAGTGACATTATGTTACCAAATTTATGGGGTACTCCGGGCCCAACAATTAGTAAAATATGTAACCAAATTTATTTGGCTAATGAAAGTTCTTATTTTTTGCGGTTTAGATTTTGGTCATAGTTCTTTCTTCTTCTTCTTCTCTTTTTTTTTTTTTCGTTCTACGCACTTTTGAGTTGTCGGATCGTGCATTTGACGGCTCGGATCTTATCTCGGCAATGAACGATTCTCGATTGTTGGCTGCCGAGAGGAGATTCGGGCCGTCAGATGCACGATCCGACGTCTCGGAGATGCACGGCACCAACCCGAAGTCCAGGGGTATACGAGAATCATTCATTACCGAGATAAGATCCGAGCCGTCAGATGCGGACTGCTCGGAGGTGCATGGCACCAACCTGAAGTCCAAGGTATACAGTTTTGCTCATGGCTTATTTGATCGTTTTGGACTTTTTAACGAACTAGTTTCTGCACTTGTGCTTATTTTTTTGAAGGAAACAAGCAGTGGGACTAATAAATACAGGCGCGGATTTTAACTTTACTTTGTGAAACGATTTTTGCAGCTTTTTTTCTTTATTTATTTTTTTTGAACGACAAAGAAGGATAAATTTATTAATCAGAATAAAATTACAATGATTAAAAGAATATAAAGCACAAAGCATCATTTTGCACTTTTCTTTAATGCCAAAGCGATTGTTCCTTCATTTATTATTTTTCGATACATTTTTGCACAGATAAAATGACTATATGTTTTTTCGGATCATAAAGACAAAAAGTGCAATATAATATTTAGTGGAATGTGACGATTATAGCATCTCCAATAAGAGATGTCAATTCCTACGTGGATATTTTAACGATAAAAATTGACACCAAAATTCAATCCAACTCCAACCCTTGACTTCAAATTGGGGATGACAAATTTTTTTTTGAAGGCTGATGTGACATTTTGGCATGTCCAATTTGACATCAAAACCTCCTCTCCAACCCTTATGTCAAATTCTATTTATTTGACATCAAATTATCCCTCTCCAACCCTTATGATAAAATAAAAATGGTCATTTTTTGAAATTTGGCATGAAGGAGGGTGCCTGTCAAAGGTGGCATGAGAAGGCTTGCCTTCAAATCCACGTGTATTTGGCATCAAAGAAGGCTGTTAGGTTGGATTGAATTTGGTGTCAATTTTTACCGTTAAAATATTCACGTAGGAATTGACATCTCCCATTGGAGATGCTCTTAGTAGATCTGTTTGTGTTATTAACTATCCACTCAGTCATCAAGATAACGTAGTGGTAACTGCCAAAATTATTACTATAAACTTTTATGCACATTTATTTATTTTTTTATATTTTCACACATAACAACTAACGATTTTCATCATATAATTTCAACACCATTGACAGTCCAGTGAATTGTTGGCAATAGTTTTCATCACACAGAGAATATAGTAAAGGGACAGCATAACTACACAAACAATACTCGTGTGTTGAATATTTGGCTTACAATCTTCTTATCTGGTAATTAAATGTAACAGGATAATATATTTAAAGAGGGACTCCAGGTTGATGTTGTGCACCTCCGAGCTGTTGGGTCATGCATTTGACGGCTTGGATTTCATCTTGGCAACCAACGATCGAGAGCTGTTTATTGCCGAGATGAGGTCCAAGCCATTGGATGCACGATCTGATGGCTCGGAGGTGCACAGCGCGGTGCTGCGCACACCACTGCATAACACCATCCCCAATTCTTTAATGAGCCCATCTTTCGGATTGGTTAAAGCCTTTCACTTGGCAATACAGCTATCCTTTTTCTAATATATTGAACCAATGTAATATTCCATATTCCCTTAAAATCAAGGAATGAAAAACTCTCTCATTCTGGGCTTTGAAGATTTGGGTCTTCACAGTAGGAGGTTGGGGTAATGAAGAGTGGAGAGATTAAGAAATAAGAGTAATAATTGAAGTAAAAGATTTACGGGGATTTATGCGGGAAGAGATGTTGATTTTATAAGTCCAAAGTGAACACAGTCTTGGTCATTCTATGGGACAAGTGAGTGTTCACACTTCACAATATGAGATTATAAGAAGTGTTTTGTTAGAGCGTGGAGCGGAGTTCGTGGCCAGCAGAGTTAAGGAATATTATAGTCTCATATTGCTTGGGAATGTAATGCGTGATTACTTAATATAATGTTGCAACTTCTTCACTCACTACTACGGAGTAATTGATTTTTGGTTGGCTATACAGTTTTATATGGTGTCAGAGCGGAGCTCATTCCACCCCACAGTTTGAATTTTACAACCAACGCTACACGATTACAGATCCAATTAAAAAGGATATACGATGATAAACTCAAAAAGAGATTACATGTGACAAACCTCAGGCTCAAACGCGGTTGCACATGAGGGATGATGCTAAGGAATATAGTCCCAAGTATTGTGTTTTTTTTAGGTCTTCACATTAACGACAAATTTCGATGACGAGATTTCTTAAAGTTCCAAGATTAAGATACACTTATCTTGAAAAACAAAGAAGGAAAATATCTTCATGAATTTGTTTGACTAATCCAAACGCCTAAATTAAAGGGCAAAAAGATGTTCATGCACTTAACCTAAAAGTACTACACCATTTAGCAACTTCCCCAAGGTTTTACTCCACCAAATATGCAAGCATTAATTACTTTTTTTATGAAATATTTTATGGAGAAAAAAGAAGTATTTCAAATAATTTAGCTTCTAAAAAATATTCCAAGTCTTCTTATAAAGCATTGGTTAACAAAAACAATTATATTTGGCTTGTGGTGGGAACAGGTGGATATTGGTTTATTAGAGAATGGACCCTCAACTAAAAGCATATTCTCTTTTCGTCCAATGAATTTCGAGATCCTTTACATACTTTAGTTGCAAGTGTAGATTTTTAAGATCCTCTTCTAGATTCATTATTTTGTCTTTGTTTATGCGGATTTATTTAACATTTATCTTTAGACTAGCTTAAAAAAAAAAACTTAAAAAAAAGAACATAGACCTAAAAGATAGAATGCAAAGTCAGATATTTTTTCATAAAAAAGATTGTCAATAAAAACTTAAAGAGAAATAAATAAATAGATTTTCGTAAGTCAGGAAATTCATTCGCATTTATAAACTTATTAAAAGATTAATTTATTTTAAAAATATATAGTAGTTTAAGAATCTCAGTTCAAGACCTGACCAATTTTTTTGACATTGTATTTGTGGTATCAAGCTAAGTAACATAATTCGCGTGTGTATGGAAGGTGTCTTGAAAAAACATCACAAATTATTCGTCATGACGGAGAATCGAGAGCATAAAAGCATGATGAAGATTGAAAGCGGGAACCGGGGGCATTCTTCAGGATTATGCAACTAAGATAGCGAGTACGAATCGGTTTTATTGGTTGGGTTCGACTTGGTAGAACAAGCCCAGAGATAGACAAGTTTGTTGTCTGCCTCATCCTAGAGAGGGAGAGAGAAAGTGACTGAGTGGTGGGCCTCGATTGGGCCTAAATTAGTTAAAGTTTTGGCCTTTTGGGGTCATTTCCGGACCATCTATCTTATTAAAGGCTGCATTTTATGGATTGCAGGTAAAGTTTTGGGGTCATTTCCGGACAATCTTATTAAAGGCTGCATTTTATGGATGAGAGGTGTTAGGAGCACATCAGGTGTGGCACACTTCAGTTACACTCCTCTTACATACAGGTAGTGAGGTAGGACCCGTTCTAATGGACCCTCTGTATGTGAGAGGGGTGCCACACCGATATGCCTTTAGCATTTTTGATAGATTGCATTCATGCACATAGTAGTACAACTTTTGATCATAGCTGCTTTACATGTTCTTTAATCTTTGGAAGTTTCTTACTTAGGTCTCGTAATGGGCTTGTGCGTGCCTTTGCGAGACCGCAGACGTGAAATTGTCTTTTAAAAATATTTCAAACTATTAAATTTTTTTTAAAGAGAGGATAGAGAGCGTGGACACCGAGTGAAATTTGTGAGTGGGAGCGGAGGATTTTACTGAAGAATTATGTGACTTACTTAAGCTGTTTTTCTCTTATGAGCATTTTAATCATTCACGCATGTTTTTATATGTTCTTTTTTGTCATTGGCAAATACTCCGTAATTATTTATTTTGCCACGTGTGATCGTTGTCTCTAAGAAATGCATCAAACGCTATTTTATGTTTCGTATCATTTTTTTGTCAAAATAATATGACATGAATTTATTTATTTTTTTGATAAATAGCACAATTTAAGACGCATAAGACAATAGTTAGAGCATCCGCATTGTAATAAGCAAATGATTGTAGATAAGCAAATTTAACAACAATGCTTAAAAAATACCTCACATTGTAATATGCAAAGTTATAAATCTTTTAGCAAATAACCAAATTTCACTCATTCCATAATCAAACTTAACAACTTTTACCAATAATCAAAACTCAATAACTAAACTCAAAACTCAATAATTCAAAAACACCCCACATTAGAATCGTCTAATCGAGACGAATAATTTGGTGTGGTCGGGTGCATGATTGGAATTCGTTTGCGATTGGACATATGTGCATTATGTATTATGGGAGTTTGTTTTGTTCGAGATGCAAAAATAACCAATGTGGAGGTAGAAGTTGTTAAGTTTGATTATGAACTAAATGGATAATCAAATGCTGACGTGACACATTTTGATTATTGGTTTTGATTATTCCCATTGCGGATGCTCTTAAAAGGTAATGCTTGAAGAATCTCCACGAATTCACAGCTAAAAATGATTCTTTCAAATAATAAAAGGAGGTTGCAAAAGACGTCTTGAGATGCTTTTAAAACTTTTGAGGTTATTTATTTATTTATTTTGAACGGCAAACTTTTGAGGTTCTTTGTTTTCCTTTATTTGGGATTGGCATGCAAGAGTTACTTTTGTTTTCAGATGATCAATCTCTTTCTGTTTTTGGTTATTGATACCTAGGTTACATAATTTTTCAGTAGGATCCTTCGCTCTCATTCTCAACATTACGTCGCTCTCATTCTCAACATTACGCTTCTTCAATAGGATCCTTCGCTCTCATTCTCACCATTACGCTCCCTTTTTTTTTTTTTCTCTCCCCACGAATTTTGATTATTTAGTACGTATGTTCTTTAAAAGAAGCTTTCGCACTCGAATATGCACCCCAGCTTGCTTCTATTCACGTGCACGTACCCACGCACATTATGTGACTTGCATTAAAAATGTGGCAGTGTCCGGTAGGTCATGGACTCATGGGTGGAGAAACTTTTAGGGTGTTTGCTTAGGGCTGAAGATTTTGATTTTCTATGGAGCCCTAAAGTTCTGTCCATGGTCCCGCTGGAGGGGCATTACAAAAGAAATTTAAAGAAGTGGGAGCCTTTTTGGCCAAGGGCTTTTGGTGAGGGAGGCTTTTGTTGGTTGGTATTCTTCTAGTAGTAGTATCCTTGTAGGTCAATTAATGTCATGAAATTTTCTTTTGACCATAGATCTAAGAGAGCTGCTAATGGTACAGCAAAGGTTGTACATCAACCATGTACAGATGGTTTTTGTGTCCTTTTCGGGTTCCGCAAAAATGATCGGAACCGCTCATTTTGTTTAAAACATATTGTTTACGGTCTCCGTAAAAATTAATCTTAATCTAATACCGGTAAAGGTGTTTACGAATCATCCAACTTTGCTTCAGAATTTAGGCTCCGATCATCTTTGCAGGACCCGAAACGGGCCCAAAAATCATCTGTACATGGCTGCTAAATTATGAAGCAAAGTTGGAAGATTCGTAAACGCCTTTACCGATATCGGATTAAGATGATTTTTTACGGGAACCGTAAACAATATGTTTTGAACAAAATGAGCGGCTCCGATCATCTTTGCGGGACCCAAAACGGGCGCAAAATCCATCTGTACACGGCTGCTGTGTACCTCAATCTTTACTGTAGATCTAATCGCATAAATTTTGTTTAATTTTTTGTGATGTACTTCAGTTGGGGTCAGTTCCTATCCAGTTTCCTATGGTCGGTCTTTTTTGATTTGCGGGCCATGTAGGGCTCACCTTGATGATCCGACACGTTCATATTGTAGAGCTTGGCAAAACGAAGGGGAAGCAGCACGGACCCAGAGGAGAGAGCTGTAGATGAGCCGGCCAGAAGTAGCCTTTCAGCTCCTTCCTTGAGGCGCATATTGAAGAGCTGGTGGGGAAGAAATCGTCTTGATCGGATTTGTATAGGTCCTTGATAGGTTTTATGTAAAAATGGGGTGTTTAGACACACTGGATAAGAACCCAATTGTTGCAAGTAGTAATAATGTGCTTCGATCATGAATCAATACAACTCGGATCAAGACAATTCGATCTCAGGCAGTTACCCATTTCGACGAGCTCTACAAAATAAACGGTTCGAATCATCAAGGTGGGCCCTACATAGCCTGCAAATAAATAAATAAAAACTAGACCAAACTGGATCTTATGGAATTGGATATATAGGAACCGACCCCACTTCTATGGCGATGGATCGAAATCCAAACAAGGACAACAACCAATTATATGGCCATACCCTGACTCGGAACCCTGCCAAACAGGTCTCCGGTGCTGAGCGCATCTGGATTGTACTGACGTGCAATCAATGGTTCAGATGCACTCGGCATCGCTATCAAGCACGGGTGCTTGACAACATCTCCCAATCTGCCATACCCATCTTACACGCGCAAGCTCCCTCGAACCTTGCGCGGAAAACTTATGGTATGGTATAGACGTATAGTACCTAATTGTAAGATCTTTTGTTCAAAAAATGATTTGTAAAATCTCATGCTATTTGCCTTAAGATATCATTATTATCCACGATGAAACCTATCTATCACAATTTCCCCACCTAACTCTTGTTCATCCAATCTTGGAAAAAATAACAACAGAGCAAATACCGGTTAACTCCCTAAAGTATAGAATTTGTTTGGTGACATTTTTCTGTATGCCTATGTTTTAACAACTTATTATATAAGCAATTGAACGAAATATGTAAGGAAATATAAATTTATTTTTTATTTTTTTGGTTTTTTTGCTATAAAAGTTTGCAAAACTTGGACTGTCCAAAGCAACAAATTGATATGTGTTTTATCTATACACAATATGTTTAAAAAAAAGAACCAATGACCATGAAAACACGGACAGCCCCACTATGCCCTCCATCCCTCTCAAGTTGCCCCTTCTCCTCCCTCTCCGCCGTCGACTGCCCTTAGCCGCCGACCGTATGGCTGAGATTTATGCCTCGTCTCTCTCAATAAGCATGGCCAAATAGAAACCCCTTACTCAATTGGCGGATTGAGTAAGGGGGTATGTGCCCCCACCCTACCCCACGCCATCCCTTTTTTTTAATTTATAGTAGTTTATTTTTTATGCAAAAAATCAGTGTATTTTTGGGCAAAAATGAGTGGGAGAACGAGAAATTCACATAGAAAACTCGAAGGGGAAAACTTGCTTAATGCTTGATTTACTTTGTCGTTGCCGATCGCTCGTCTCTGTGGTCGTCGCCTGTCACCTCACCGTTTTCTTCATAAATCATCAATTAAATTTGGGGCGACACAGCAAAAGTAACATTTTATTGAAAGGACTTTTAATTTGAGGTTACATAATTTAGGACTTTTTATTCTTTTCTTTTAAAGTTTGTAATATACATCTTGATTGTTTGGAAAAATTAGGCCTTCATTTCTTTACTTGGTTTTTACCCAATGAATGAAATTTATAATTCAATTTTCCATAGTTTGTGCCTTTGCGCTTAATTTCGATTTTTGCTTAATGTTAATAGTATAATGTGTCCCCACGTGAAGCAAATTCTGGGTCCGTCACTGGGGGATTGATGGGACTAATAATCGCATGAGGCCCCCTCAACTCTTTGTGTGGTGATCAATGTTGGAAGAGATACTGCGTCAAAAATGTCAAATCATTTGAAACATAAGAGAAGTGAAAACACAAATACTTCGGTTGCTAATATTACAAGAGAAGTGATGTTCTTGAAATCTTATTTTGTTCGGGGTTTTTTTAGATTAATGATAATAATACTTTAAAGTGATGCATTTGATATCTTGTATTGTTTGGTTATTATTCTTGTAAGAGTGCTTGAATTTATTTTTTCAAAATGGTAATTTATTCTTTTTTTTATGATCTAGTACTTATATTTGTTTTTCGGAAAGATAATTTATTGTTCATAAAAATTCAAAAGGATTTTTATTTTTGCTTTAGGCGCACCTACACCTTTATTCACCTCACGTACATTTTCGTGACGTATCAGGTACTCCTTTCCGGATAAAAAAAAAAAAAAAACGTACCCATTTCATCCTATAAAGTTGATATTTTGCGAAATTACAATTTACGATTTGAAACAATATACTACTAGTTATTATTATTTGTTTTTACACCGCCCAAAGATCAGAAAATTTTTCAGTGCCGAGTGGGTACCACGTGGTGTCCGCTCATGCATCCGAGTAGTCCATTACGTGTTTGAACGACTCAAATTTAAAAAGAGAAAAAAGAGAGAGAAAGTGTTAGGGTATTGTTAATTCCACGGGAGGTTTTGTTAGTGCCACAGGAATTAATTACACATCAACCTAATATGCCTTAATTGCACTCCCCAGCAATCAGCTTCGTTTTGACTTCTTCATAGCCATTACTTTCCTAAGATCCCAACCAAAATTCTTTCTTCTGCAAAGAATTAAAAGCATAAAATAATAATTATATTATAATATTTTTGCTCTTCAGGTTAACTGCAAATCACCACGTAACCAGAACCATTAAAAATCAAAATTAACATTCTCATCCGCCATTAAAGATGCATTCCAAGAAGCATTAGAAAATAATGAGAATATGTACGATGAAGTTCCAAGGGAGGAAAAAAAGAGAGGAAAAGTTTGTAATGCGTCCTTTACTTAGTCCTTGACAATCTTTATTGAAACCTATCTATTTTCTTCATTTCTTTTTTTTTGTAATTGTTAATTTTTTTAATAAAAAAAAGTGAGTAAATTTCAAGAGCCATATGTGGCGATCCACTGATGTACAAGACAAAAGAGAAAAAGTCATCTTTTTTTTTGTTCCGTCCACGTGCATCAAACAAGCAAGACGTTAGTTTCTTTGTAGAAGAAAGGACTTTGTTTGAGATCTTGTGATAGCTGAGTATTAAATTGGATTAGGACTGAAAAAGATTTGAAGTGGGATAGGAATTGTACAGAAAGTAACCGAGGTGGTAGTTTAAGAAATGACTAGAGAGAACTCAAAACAAAGTTGATTACTAGGGAGGAGGGCAATTGAGGCATATTAGGATGATGTGTAATTAATTCTCGTGGCACAAAGAAATCCTCTTGTGGAATTAACGGCTTCCAAAGTGTTAAGGTGATAGGAGAGAGAATTTCAATCCGTGCCGTCAAAAAATGTATTGACCGACTCAAATGCACTGAACAGATACTACGTAGGATACACTCGCACGGTACTGAAAAATCACTCCCAACGATCTCATCAATTCATCATTCCTGTTCTTCGAAAGGCATCGCGATTCGCATGCATGGAGCCACGTGTGCAAACCCCACGTGCCAAATTCCCACTTTATTAGACTTGTGGGACCCTTATTATTGCCCCCTGGACAAAACGAAAAAACCGAACAGCTAGTTCGTCAAAGGTTGTCATCTAACGTATCCGTTCGTAATTACCTATTGTTGTCCAAGGGCAAAATCGTAACAACCGTAACAGAACTCCATTCCAGTTCATAGGAGTAACAGACAGCCGAGACCGAGACCAAAGAAAGGGCACAAAACCAAACCAAACCACCACCACCTCCTCCTCTTCCTCCTCCTCTCTCTCCTCACTCTCTCTCTCTTCACTTCGGTCCGGAACCAGAAAAAGAACAG
Source organism: Rhododendron kiyosumense (assembly GCA_019656275.1). Classification (NCBI taxonomy): domain Eukaryota; kingdom Viridiplantae; phylum Streptophyta; class Magnoliopsida; order Ericales; family Ericaceae; genus Rhododendron; species Rhododendron kiyosumense. The sequence goes on from BPLS01000164.1 coordinate 1,790,406, forward strand.
TTCGACGCATTGAGGAAACTGAAAACCCAAGAAATGGACGGCGACGAGGTAAAGAATCCCTCACCCACCTGATCATTCTTTCCCCTTTTCAACTGTCACTTTTTGGGCGTTTACAAAAAATCAAGTTTTGATCTTCTTTTATCTTGATTTCTTGGTTTCGGTGCGAATACGTAGTTGGGTTTTGTTTAATCTGGTTTTTGTTGGGTTTGATTTTAAGGTTTTTGGTTTTCTTGGGTTTGGGTTTGGGTTTGAGCAGAGAGTGACGGCGTTGAAGAGGGCGTACGCCGACATAATTCTGAACACGGCGAAAGAGGCGGCGGCTCGGATAATGGTGTCGGAGAGAAAAGCTGTTGGCTTTCAGCACGAGCTCAATGTCGCCAAAGAACAGGCGCTTCAGACGCTCCTGCGTTTGAAACAAATGATGGATTCGAAGGTGCTTTTTTTTGTTGTTGTTGTCTCTCAAATGGGTTTGGTCTTGTTTCCATGTTTTGATTTTGTGGTGTTTAATGTTTATTATATGTGTTTGCATTTGCATTGTGGTAATGTGGGTGGGGTTTTGTAGTCTATGATTGTATGGTGAAGTGCTGTTTGGTGAAATAAACCTTTTTTCCCCTACATATTGAATTGCTTTTGTTGGTGGTTTTGATTTTGATTGTTGTGAAATTTGTTAAGATTCACTAGTATTGATCCTTGCTTTCATGCTGTGAGCTTGTGTTCGCTTGTTAAAAATTTGTACGTAATGGGTTTGTTACATAAACGAAACAAGTTTGAACATTTTTTTGAAGCTCGTTAAGTTTTCAAACCGAGCTCGAACAAGCTACTACTCAGCTCGTTTAGCTTTTGATGTTTATGAAATTGCTACACGGAATAAGGTCATTAGCGACCCAATTAAAGATCACTTGTTCGGCTAATCGCATAGACAAGACAAGAGTGCATATAAAGTTTTCGTACCAAACTTGAATGAACCGTTCAGCCCCTTCGACTCGTTTATTAGCCTTAAATGTAGGCGTGGATAGAAATGTGCTTGAGTCTTTTTGTGCATGTAGCTTTCAATCAGAGTTTAGAACAATACTTTATCGGTCTCACATGTCCAGTTTGGAATATGTGATTGCTTTTGTTGTAGCTTTCCGATTAATGTTAATTGTGATTTGGAAAACGTGATGCATTTAAGATTCCTTTTCGGATAGTTTATGTTGGTGTTGTTTTTGTTTCCGTTTGGGTAGGCCTGACGGCGAATGTTACTGCCATTTTTTCAGCAGAGTAAAATAATTTCTTTCTTTTCCCCCTTTGGTGGGATGGGGGCTTCCATATTTGTGAATGTTAAGAATGTTGTATGAGATCATTATTACCATCCGGGATACAAGTTCTCGGATAATAGAGGATTCAGGTTTAAAAAACAGTTACTTTCTTTTGGCTGGTCCCTTTGACCTTTATTCGTTGTTTTGTTGTCTTGTGGTCATTGTATCCTATTTGCTTATCCCTTGTCTATATATATATATATATTTTGGCATGTGTCATTTTTGGGATTGTTCTCTCTTCTCAGAAATTGTCAAATCCTCTTCATCTTAAGATTACTAATAGTTATAGAGAACTTCAACCATCTTTTGATTGGTATGCACATTTTCTCTCACTATCCCTATTTATTCTTGGACTCTCTCTCTTTCTCTACACACTTGGCGCATACTCACACTAAAACACCATTGGACTTGACTTTGAGTCTTGAATAGTCTGCATCACTCCCGTTTTAGGTGGACAAAGTCTGTATCTACTTATCAATGACCTAAATTTTACTTATGGACAATCCCCTCTATCTTCTCCATTCACAAACTATGGTTGTCGTTTCGGTTTAGAGAATAGAAGACAGAATTGAAAGAAATGAGTATGATCTGTTGGCATTGGTGATGTTTTGAAGTTCTTCAAGAAGGAAACGGAGGCCCCTGAAATGGCTAACATTTGGACTAACAAGCTTAAGAAGAAGAAAAGGATAAAAGGTTCCATTTTTTCGGTTTAGTGCAAGTATCTCCAGTGTGTTTACAGCCTCAATTGGAGCAATTTGTTATATGTTTTCTTATTTCTCATAGAGTGACGGTTATACTTGGTTAATCCCTTTCTTTGGTTCACAACCAGATTGAGGTTATTTAGAGGATTGATTAAATAAGAAAGAACACACCTTCTTTTTCACTTGTATTGTTCCGCTCAATGCGATTCTTTTATCTATTTTGCGGATCATACTGCCGACCATGCATATTACATAAATCTTTGGCACACTATAGTATTTGAGAATCCCCGAGGATTCAGCAGAGTATTTGTCTGTGTCCTAGTTCTTTTTAATTATTTCAGCCATACATCTGCACGAAAACTTTTACTTCTTGTTGATCTCCAATTGCTCTGGTATGTAATTTGTTTTCACGCATCATAGCTAAAATCGTTAAAGAGACTGAGTTGTGAGGATGGAGCCAAAATTTATATCACATCTACAAACACATTTTCCTTTCCTATTTTTTTTTCCCACTTCAAAATTGAACTTTGTTAATGACCATTCACTGATGCCCTGGGTCAATTTGTTAGGGTGGTGAAGCAGGGGTGTCCTACTTGAGTCAGCAGAAAATGATTGAAGACCTCGAAGCACGACTTCGGGAAGCTGAGGATACAGTAAGAAATTTAGTTAATCTTCATTTCTTTGAAAATGACACAATTTTCTTTGAAGTTTAAATCAGCAGATTCCTTCAGTCCTGCTGTTTGTGTCAACATGGAATAGAAATTAGAAAGGAAGTGACGGCATAGAATTGATTTGCACAGTATGCTGTATAGGTTGTGCAAAAATATTGTACCCCCGATTTGTAGCTTCGACTAGACAGCAAATACTGGTTACCATGCTTAGAAGTGCCATGAATTGAAGTTTTTAGCACTGCGCATTCTGCATTTCTAGGGAATTCAGAAATGTTTGTATCTTTCCCTATTTCTCTTTTTTGTAGTCATACATCAAATGCACATGCGACTGTCACGCGTATTGGTCCACTTTGGTCTTTTCTAGTATTGTCATTACTTAGTACTTTTCTTTTAGATGGGAGAGTGTAATGTTTATTTTTATGATATGATAATTTAAGTCCTCGCCATACGGCAAATAGAGGCTAAAAGTCTTACACCAGTTCAACTTTGTCTCGCGATCACTTAACCTCTTTTGGGTAGAGCAAATGCATCAGTAAATTTTAAAATAGCAGTCAAGAGAAGTGAGGGGTCGAATGGAGTCCAAGTTTTCATCGCTTGGTTAAACCCATTTCACTGTTTCTTCATCTACTTTTTTCATACCTTATTTTTAACAGCTACGGCACTGACATACGCATTAAAATATAGATCAATGAAGCAGAGATGACATCCATAAGTCAACGCCTAAAGATTGAAGAACTTGAAGCACAACTCGAGGAAGCTGAGGACATAGTAAAAGATGTCAGAGAAGAGTTGAGAGAAGTGCATGCTGAACTGGAAAGGGTGAGAAACAGCAAGTCACAGCAAATGGATGAAAATGATACTGTTGCCGAGGAACAAGCATCTCAAGCTAACAAATTAATTACTTCTCAGTTGGTTACACCCCCTCCTGCAAAATCACAACTTCTATCTTCCACAACTTCCGACACGAAGAATTCAGCTTTCAATCAGAAAAATGAGTTGTATGAGTGCTACACTGTCAATGACTCTTGTATCTCGAATTCCCATATTAGTAAACCTGATCTTCCCTCTACCTCGGAGGAGAACAGACTAAATACTTCTCGGTCTTTTTTATCCACTCATCCGGATTCAGGACTCAATTCTCTCACAGCTTCTGGCGTCAAGAATTCAGCTTCCAATCAGAGGAACGAGGTCTCTAAGGGCTATGGTAATTCAAATGGGTTTCCAATGGGGAGCTTGAATATTAGGAAACCTGAGGTTCCCTCTGTGATACTGAGAAGCAACGAGCCTACACCATACAGAAACCGTCGTACCCAGAGAATACTTGCGTTTGAAGAGAAACTGATGGCCGGAGAATTGGCTTTCTCTGAAACAATGAATGACATGAATTACGTAACAAGTGGAAGGGAAGATGGAGAAGAATCAGAAGATGAAGGGACACGTAAAACATCAGTAAAGAAGAAAAAGGTGGTGCGGGGTGTTAAGGGTCAGAACCAAGTTCTGAAAGTTAAGTCTTTCCAGCGTAAAAGGAAAAGAGCTACGAGATATAAGAAAATTGAAACCCTCTCATCTAGAAATCTCTCTAATGAGGTCATCAGGAGCGATCGAACTATGTCTTGTGCAGAGACAATTTCTGTCAATATCTCTGCTCAATCTTGTGGAGACCCTTCTACCATGGCCCCACAACCATCAGCAGATAAAGAAAATGAGGACCCTCCTTTAGGCTCTACAAAAATTGCCGAACGTGATGCACAGTTGGATAAAGCTGTTAAAGTTGAAAATCTTACAAACAAGGACAAGGCATCAATAGATCAATTACAGTTGATGAGGCACGAAAGAGGATTTGCAGACAATTTAGGGGTTATGATTTGTGGAGCGGATGTTGAGAAAGTTGATGTACCAGTAGTAAACTTGCAGGCAAAGATGTCTGACTTAAATGATGAGATTCTTAGCCAACGTGAACTTGGTAGTAGGGTTATCAAGTTTACATTCCAAAGGAAACGGAAGAGAGAGTTTATGGTTAACGGGAATGCCTCTCTTGTAGAGAGTATTCTATTGGAAAAGGCACCAGAGAAACAAAATGTGATGCTGGAGACGGAGATGTCTAGCTCTATAACTGATCCTCCTCGCGGCAGTTGGCATCTAGCACAGGTTGCTCGTCAGGTTGGTTAATATATCTCCTTTCTTACTTGGATGTTTGTTAATATGAATGGATAGATATTTGCTTCTTGTTAGGTATCTGATGGATGATGTACATTCTCTATCATTCGTACAGATTGGGTACTTTTAATCCATTTGTGTTGAATCTGTTGTTTGATGTTTAACCTTAGTCATCTATGCCTATATATTCCTTCCATTCCTGCTGGCCTACTCGTACTTTGGACATAATTTGGTCCCCAAACATGAGATCCTATCCTCCCACTCGGTATGGTCTACTGAAGTATTGTGGAAAGATTTTAAGTCCACAATCATAAGATGCTTCTTTGATAGTAATGGGAAAGCAACTGATAGTAAGACTAGGCATGAAACAACTTTCTTTGATAAAGCTAATCTTTTAGCGCTATCTTCTGTACTGGAAACCTAAATTCAATGACCTCGTTCACTAGTAGTAACTGTGAGGCCGTGTCTAGGTTTCAGATTTTTCTATACCCTACTGCATATGATATAGAGATATGCAACCTAAAGACTTCAGCTGGTCCTTTTTCTTGGCACCTGGTTTATCTCTTGGGTCACCAGCAAATTTATTGGAAGGCATTCCACATTGTTATGAGAAAGCTGGCCTTGTCAGCTATGGTTTGTTTCCTTTGGTAAGAAAGGATCAACAGACTTCTGAACACGTATAAAAGTATTTGACTATTTTTGTTATGGATCAAATGAATGTTGAAGTTCGCGTAAATGCCTCTCAATTTAGATCTGTTAAACTCACAAGCATTACTATCTTGCTGTGTGAACAGTAGCTCACACCTCGTGGTATATTTGCTAATCACTAGCCTTATTTCCCGAAAATCAGTCTGTCTGTAGTTAGAAAGGTAAGCAGTACTACTAATTATCTTTTTCCAATTCATGATAAATACCTCAACAATGTTGGATACGAGTATGTGTTCGCATCTAGAACATGTAAGTAAATGGTTCTGTGTACAGTAATGTGAAACAAGATAATGCAGTTATGTATGAGTATACTTGCAATATAAAGGAACTTTTATTTACCATCCTCGTGCGATGGTATTTTTTTTTTCTAAACTGTGAAGTGCATGTTTCTCTTCTACAGAAATATAATGAATCAGAGGATCCTAGTATCTAACCCGGGTATGGAGATTTGACATCCACACCCTTGCCCTTTGTTATTTCCTTTAGCAATGGAGGCTTCCTTGGCTACCGCAGACCCCAAAAACATATCTTTCACATGAAACTACTGAGATCAATGTGGTAGTCTGAGATCAACAGCACCAACTTCATGGTTTCCCTATAGAAAAATTTGCTTAATTTATTGGATTGGATTCACGATACGTCTCACGGTGAGGAAGTTTCATTTGATGGTGGTTGAATTCAAGAGTCTGAAGAATTCAGATATTATTCACCTTCTAATTGCAATGGAAATAATGCGAACAATCGCTTTAGCTGTATTACATATGAAAACCTATGTATAGGTTTCCCTTCTGTGAAAAGCAGAAC
>BPLS01000164.1:1797144-1811754 GCA_019656275.1 Rhododendron kiyosumense
TTAAAAATATGGTTAAAATTAATTATAACCATTTAGAATAATATAATAGAAAAATAAGATCTTGAACGTATTTGAACAAATGAAAAATTGAAGCACTTAATTTTTTTGAGACTGTTTAATAATATAAGAGAAATCAAGAGAGAAGTGAAAAATAATATAAAAGAAATTGTTAATGAACAGTCGTTCAGTATATATACCGAAGTATTGTAGCGAAATGTATTTTACCTAAACTTTTATCTAATTGTTGCAGGTGGATTCTCTCGGTTTTAGATGGGTATAATTGCTAATATTTTATTTTTGTTACTCTAGTGTACGTACTCTAATGGAACAACAAAATAAAAAAGGAGGAAAAACTCTTTTGTACTTTTGTTTTGTTTATTTTTAAACATTTATATATTTATATACGAGTTTGCCTTCTTTTTGGCTCACATATATAAATTTTGGTTAGCCCAGGACGAAATAAATTCCTGATTCTGCCCATGGCTGAGTTTGTAACTGTCGAGCTCGACTTGATTAATAAACGAGTGGAGCCGGGCATTGAAGAGCCGAAGCAGCTCGGTTCGTTTCCACTTTGCTGAATGTCGAATCTGGATTAAGTGGGACAAAAATAAAGCGTTGCATCGAACTCTTGTTTTTGTGTCACGAGGCTCCTTAACGGTCGGCTCAATTGCAGCCCACCTATCCAGGTGCTTAACCTGGGGTTCAATTCTCGTTACCGGCTCCATCGTCTAAACAGGTGAACACAGCTTTTTTGGTTTGCAAGTGGTAGGCCAGAGAGAGAGAGAGAGGAGATGGGAGTAGCAAGCAAAACAGGGGAGTGGGCATTCAAGGCCTTCACGGCGGGCCTGGGTGTCGCCACCATCTATCTCGCCGCCACCTTCTCCGTCAACGTCTACCGTGGCCTCTCCTGGCACAACGCCCAATCGGTAATTAACCCCAACCTCCCTGTCTCTCTCTCTCTCTCTCTCTCTCTACCCTTAGCGCCGCACTCTAGCTGGCTTATTGTTTGTTGTTATTGTTCTTGAATTTGGGAGTTTACTAGTTGGTTGAATCGATATTTTCTTCGATTTTTAGTCATTAGGTTGGAATGGGATTTTACTGTCTCATTGAAATTCTGGGTTATTCCCATTTTTTTTAGGGTACGATTGTAGGAAAATGTCATTGTCTTATATGTGTCTTGAACGTGAGGAAATAGAACAAGAAAAATGTGCTAAAGCACAGGAAACTAACTAAACCATGGCTTGGATTTGTATAGTTTGTTTACTGAATACTCCAAAGTCCAAAGTGGTGGACAAGAAGATTAGTTTGACCTCAAATAATAAACTAAATTGACGAGAAGAGGGAACTAAGGAACAAAGTAGCTCGACTAATCCCAAGGGGTTGGCCAAGTGGTCTTGGCTTGGGCTTAGGAGTTTGCTCCCTCCTAAGGTCTCATGTTCGATTCTCCTTTCCAATAACTCTTGGGGTTACCTCACCCCCATGCCTAAGCGCGTGAAATGGCTGTGGGAGGGGATGTAGGGATTAGTATGAGATGCGTGCAAGCTGGTTTGGAACACCATGCATTAGCCACATACAAAAAAAAGTAGCTCGACTATAAGGAGAGGCAAGATGAGGTAGCTCTAATTTGCAGACAGAGCTAAAATTCTCAAAAACTGGAGCACTAGTAGGTCACTCTCATCGTGTGAATGTATTTATTACAGATTCCTGATCTCTGCACCCTACTCTTCGATACATTTTAATGGCTCGTCGTTTACCCAAAAAAATGGAGTTCAAGGACTTTTAGCATTTGACAGGGACTGAGAATAACACGTACTTGGATCCATGTAAAGAAAACCTTATCACGCTTGGACAGATGCCCACAACCATATCATTCCTTGGCTTTTTCTCATCCTCTTAGACTTTTCTTGACACTTGAATATCTCACAAATGCATCACTCCTTAGAGCATCTCCAACAGTGACTTGCTAAAGCCAACATTTTGCAATGTACAATATGAGAATGCTTGAGGATGGCTCAAGAATATCAGATTGAGATGGAGAATTCAATTGAGGGGCTATTATCAGGGCTGAGAGGTATTCAAGATTTATCAGATTGCTCCTCCCCCTTATCTGCACTCCTTTAGTCGTTCTTGTTTCTTTGGAGATCAAGGAAAGGAGTTTGTTTGAGGCTGATGGTGAGGAGTCTGCCTTCCGGTGAAGAATGTGCCTGAGAGTTTGGTAGTTTTTTAGTTTTTGTTTTTGTGTGTGTGTGTGTGTGGGGGGGGGGGGGGGTTGCGAGTGTGGGAACTTTAGTGTGGAGGTCATGAAGCTGAAGCACATAGGTTGTTTTTGGATATTGAGAAGTGATGGCATTGGAATATTCATAGAAGTGGGTCGTTTTTGGGATTTCTGTTTTAGGCTTCTGTCTTTCGTTGTAGGGTGGTGCCCATTGGCACCTTCTTTAATGCTATTTCTTAGTTATATGAAAGAAATATATATGCTATTAAGTTACTACAATTGTGCAAATATTATTTGGAATATTGTTCTCTCAAAACATCAAAGAGAAATCTTATATGCGAATCCCATCAACAAAGCTGTAGAGGCAACGAGGTGAGTCGCGTCATGGGAGATGTAGAAACAAAGAGGCTTTCCAAACTTGAGATATTGCTAAAGCCTCGTGCCAAATTTGGCTTGACGTTCAACAATGCTAAATTTAGCACAAGATTTAGCTAGAGCTCAAAATTTAGCTTGTTGGCATAGTTTGGCAGTAACATGCGTTTAAACTACCCTCTGGGGGAGCTCTTAATTTGTCTCGGTGTAGCTATTATTTTCTTTGAACAAGCATTTTAAGCAAAATGCATGCTTGTGTCAACCATTGTGGTTCGGTAACGTGGTTAAAATATTGCCTGGTGTCCATTCTATTCGTGGTTTGTCATTTCCTGTTGTGGTTGCTTTGATGAATGGTTTCAGGATTACTGCGGATGGGCTTTTCTTTCTTCCCATTCACAAAAGCTGTTGAACCATGTATTTTTGTGACCATTTGAGTTGTGTTCTAACCCTTCGCGTTGGTTTTACTCTCAGATGTTGTGCTGTTCTGCGTGTTTCCAAATAGCTCCCTGACATATCGCTTATTTTCTGCAGAAAATGAACAAGGATGGATCCAACAACCAGAATCCGCAATGACTTTGCTGCTGTTTCATGCATTTCTATTTTATATTCTTGGTTTATTAATGAACGCTTAGTTCTCTCTCTCTCTCTCGCTCTACATTTTTCTTTTTTTCCATACCTTCTGGTAATTTTTTAGAATTGTCAAACTAGACCATTGCCTGGACAATACAAAAAATGTGCAATAATGGCATTTGAGCCAGTAGTTTTCATGTGTCTTCTATTGAACATGAGTGATTTGGTATGATTTATTCCATGGAAATTCAAATTTGATTCAGCTATTGCTTTTTGCGATCAATTTTGCCCGTTTTATCACACTGATTTGGTGGTTCTTAGTATTTTGGTGACATTGTCACACACTATAATTCGATCCAAGTGCATGGTGAGAGCTCGAGTTGCTTGGTTTGCTTAACAATCATCTGTAGAACTGTGGTGAGACTTAAGCTTCTATGTTTAATCAGTGCTCTGGAGAAACCTGAATTGAAATTTCTCTCTCATCATAGAAACATGTTTATTAATCACCATTATAACAAACCTTTCCATATGATTTAACCAACAAAGAATGAAATGAAATGAAAGAAAAGACACTTTCTCAATTCTCTATACGCGGTAAAGCTTTGTATCAAGACCGATGCACATTGTAACGAGCTTCCTTCCCGTCTTCCAGTAACTCAGAATCTGTCTCTAACCGAGAGTCTACCGACTGTATATGCTCGGATTTCAAGCACAATTGCTTCAATCAAAAGCTGGTATTGATCATAACCCATCTCATATTGCAACAGTAGCGGATCATATCTCAAGTTGGTCGCAGTTGAATTCGGATCAAAACTCGGACTTCATTAGATCTCAGCAGCTCATCTGGCACCTCACATGGAAGAACAACAAAAAACATATAATGTCAGGTCAATGGAAGTGCAAGATTCTGGCACGATTACTTAGTTGGCAGAAACACAGATTGACTGTCTAAAACAGAGAAAATGAAAGAGGCTAAAATGAAATCTGTCATTACCTGCTTATAAACCGGCCAGTCCATGTCCCAACTTCAATATCATACAGCATTTCGAACATTCGTCAAACCTCTATTGGAGGAAACCTCTGAAATCCCATGGGACGTGCTCTGAATCTCAGCCAAAGGGTTCACAACAAATCCATGACCGCGTTGCAGCCCCAATCTTCTGGTTTCTAGCTTAAACGTTCCCGAATGGCGACCATTATTGGCTATGTTGGGTGGGGCAGCAATTGGGTGCATGTCTCTAGAAGGAGAGAAGTGTGAGGTTGAATTTCGTGGTTCTGTTCTCCTCCAGAACTTCGGACTCAAAAATTCTGCACCGGGTAGTTTACAGCAGGTGGATCCTGCAGAGTCAACCTTCGACATTCTTCCAGCTGACATAGCTAAGTCGTATGAGATCTCATCCAGTGCCAGCTCCAATCCCTGTATGCGCGTCTCCAGAGAGAGCATTCCGTTTTGAGAGCTCCCCATGAATTTCTGAAGGAGGAACACTTACCAAATGTTAGGGAGATTTCATAGTATTCAAAAGGCATTTATCAACTAAAACCATGAATTCCTAAATTTAACCGAAAACAGCCAAACGATGCCTTGTGTACCAATCAATTGCTACATGAATTATTTTTTCCTACTCTGTCAAGAGCCAAACATTCTATAAACTTGCCTAATTCATATGAATCATGTCCCTTATAAAACCACAGCCCACTCTAGCAGTAATCTAGCATGAATTTTTTTCCTACTCTGTCAAGAGCCATTCAAAAGGCATGAACTAGTCTCCTTTCTATCCCAAACTACCTTTGTCTATTTTCTCCCTAGCTTTCTTCAAATAGATAAATTAGCAAGCATCAAACCGGCGTGACTAAAAGTTTGGGTGGTTTCGTCTGCGTTTTCTGATTATTTTTCTCCAGAGTGCATGATTTCGTTTCATGTTTTCTTGGCAGTGTGGTTGTGATCCATTGGGCAGTGTTCGTGGGGTGTATGCAAGATATTTTCCTTACTTTTCCCACGCGCTTATCGTGATCTAGCCTCTTGGGTCGTGAGAGGTGAAATTTAAGGGCATTCCTCTAGTCTCTGAGATTTGTCACCTTCGGGGTTGAGTGGATTAATAAAAATCTTTTGCTTCCCATTGTTTGGTTTATAGAGAAAGTTTGGAAAACAAGTTCAATTTTCTCTCCAATTTCCTCTTTATCATTTTCTCTTCTTTTCCCTTACCATCCTCAAGTTCCAAACAGAGCATATTGGGACCCTTGGGCTGATTAAGCTGATTTCAAATAATTAACGCCCCATAATCAGGATTTTGTGTAGGATGATTCTCAACCCAATAATCTAATAAGTTTCAATCTGTTACAGTGATACTTATCTACGAGAACACAGTTATAATACCCAGAAATTTGAACTATTGAAAGAGAAAATGAAATGTCCAAATGGAAGGGAATTACCTGGAGGAGATCTAACAAGCTGGATTGCTGGTTTTCTATATTAAGAAGCTGCGTGCTGATCAAAGATAGATCCTCACACTCTTTCTGCTCTCTGTACACATCCTCAGGAACGTTACCAACTACACCGGTGGATCCTGAGCTCTCCTCATAACACGGAGCCACTCGACATCCGGCTCCAACACCACCGAATTTAAGCATCTTGTTATCCCTATTCCTTTTCAAGGGAGCCCTTTTTTCTTTTGGATTTGCAAATCTACTTCTCGCATTATCACCTTTCTCATCTCTACTTTCAGAATCATCCCCGGAATCCACCATCGTGGATGGAGTATGAGCGGCAGCAATTTCAATTTTCGAACCGGTGGGCTTTTGCTTATCCAGCTTCCGAAAGATTGCTGGGCCTGAATTCATGTCTCTACTATCAAGGGGGCTTATTTCACGGGCGGGAGTCGCGATTGAATCAGGTAAAGAAGGCTTGTAAGTTGGCATGCTTTTCTTCCTCATTTGAGGAGCTCTAGACGGGACAGAAGTTTTGGGTCGATGTGGAGATCGCCGATCGCTTGCATCCTCTGCCCAAACAGAAAAATAAAAGAGAGAAAAAAAAAACAGACTTGAACATCACAGAAACTAACAAATGGAGGTCAAGGACTCAAGAGACTCCTGGAAAGGGATAAGGTTCAAACACAAAAGAATGGCAAGTATGAGGGAATAAGATTCATCGTTCCATGCTTCGGACCTAGAAACCAAGCAGACTAAGGGATTAATCGAGTTGCGCGTAAACTGGCCCGGACATCCGTTTATAAAAAAATCCCAAAAACGAAAGACAAAATAACAGAGAATTTTGTACCTTTGGGCGAAGATTGTTGTTCAGGTGAAGATGAGATCTCATCTGAAAAGTCAGGAATCTCCTTCCAAACCTCCACCAACTGATTCATAGTCTCCCTCACAATCTTCACCTACACACCAAGAAAAAAACATCAACCAAAACCATTTCAATTTTCAATCCAGATTTCCCAATCCTGTAACCAATCCATGAGCAATGGCACGGACACAATTTTGAAACTCTTAACTCCAGGAACAATTGGGTCCAAAGCCATTCGAATTTTGATGCATGTGATCCCCACATACATCAAACGACGTCCAAATCCCTTCGAATTTTGATGCACGTGATCTCGCATACATCAAATGGCTCCGAACACAAGTGTGTGCTATACTTTTTGTTATCAAATCAAACAAAATAAAGTCAAACCTTATCGAATCTTCTCGCCTCGAACGTCTTCAAACACGACGCCTTAAACTCCGTCAACATTTCCCCTTCCACCACCGCCAACTTCACCAGCGCCTCCGCCGCCGCCTTCCTCGCCGCCCAATCGTCGCTTTTTCCGATAACCTCAACCAAACACGGCACCAAACTCCTCACCGTCTGCAGACTCGAAGCACCGCCCGCTCCAATCACACTCCCAATAACCCTCAAGACCGCCGCTTTCGCCTTAAACCCCTCGCACCTAACCAACTTCTCCAGCCTCGGCAACAGCTTCTTCAAGTACGCCGGCTCTGGGTCCGGCGATCCGTCGATCGCCGCCGCCAGACAAAGCGCGGCGCCTGTCTGAGAATTCACCTCCTGTTCATGGCACGGACGCAGAATTTCAAAGTTAGGTGGACGAACTGACGAACATCAAAGAAAATTATAACATATGAGACATAATATTAATTTTCCCTATCCAAATCATGAAGATACTATAACATATGATTCTAGTAAAATAATGGAAAATGGATAGTGCGGTCGCCGAGGCTCATCCGCCATTAGGTCGTACTTGCCTGTTCAGTGACGAGAGAATCGAGTATCGGTTTCGCGATGGAGTTGAACGGGGGCTTGGTGATGTGCGAGGAGATGGAGGAGGCGGCGTGGACGCATGCCGACCGGACGGAGGAGTCAGGGTCGCGGAGGCGGCGGAGGATGGAGGAGAGGAGCTTGGAGAGGTGGGGGGAGAGGGCGTCGCCGTGGGAGGCGGAGAGGAGGGAGATGAGGCGGAGGCATTGGGCGCGGACGGGGGACTTGTCGGAGGTGTCGGTGGCGGAGATGGAGGAGAGGAAGGGGGGAAGGGAGGCGGGGGGGAGGGTCTTGGCGATGGATTCGAGCTCGGAGGCGGCGGCGGAGTGGGTGTCGCGGTCGGAGAGCTTGTGGAGGCAGGTCAGGACGCGGTGGTTTAGGTCCCGAGTTGACGCCTTGGTAACTGCCATTTTCAGTTGGAGTATTTTGTGTAAGCACGAAGGATTGAGCTCGTAGCTAGGGTTGAGGGACGAGTAAGGGTGGTGGCGGAGTTACGGCGGAGGAAGTGGGGCCGGCGGAATTTCCGGCGACATTGGCCGGGGAAAGCTAGATTAAAGGCGGTAGTGTTGCCAGTTTGGTTATGGTTCAGCTTTGACTGACGGTTTTTGAAAACTTTGAGCTCTCCTTTTATAGAGGGGGACGACGGTTAAAAAAAAAAAAGGTTTGAAAGAACTTTTCCTAATCAGGCATTTTGTTTTTTGTAGTACTATTTAAAAGAATCATTTAAGTAGTTTTTTTTTTTCTCTAATCAAGAAAATGACAAGATTTTTTGTGATTAAGTAGAATTATGATGATCCCGTGAAAATGAGAAAAGTATTTTGATCTTGAATATCTTTTTCTTGATTTGGATTTTGATCTTTATGTTAATTTTTCTTTATTTTCTTAATTTGGATTTTGATATTTATGTTAATTTATTCATTCGAAGTAATTCAACATGGTGATGCAACCTTATTTTCTACTAAAAGAGGCGCACCCGGTGCCGGAAACTTTACTCCCGCACATGCATGGTTTGGAAAGAGTTGATGTTTGCAGTGTTACTCCTAAAAGCAGAGAGGCTAATTTATATGGGCAAAGTCCACTTTCCCCGCATGTGATTATTATTATGTGTGGATATCCCATTTATGGTTCAAAATTGACAATATAACCTACTTGTGGTTTTGAAAGTGTGCGGATAAATCTTATGCCGTCATATTTTCCATCTATATTAACGGAGATGTATCTCACAAGTCTCTAGAATTTAATCTGAGTCATTCATAATGTATTAAATAAATAATAGAGTATCTCTGTAAAAAATCATCTCGATCAGGTATTAATAACCTAGTGATCTAATTTTTAGTAAATTCAAATTTGAAATTTTAATTTCATAACAAAATAGATTCGACCATTAGTTTTTCATTTTTTGATTGACTAGAATTTTGACATAAATGTAGTACTTGTCAAAATTTACAATATCAACGGTTTAGATTCAATTTTTAGTATAGAGGATTGTGTGGTTAGATTTAAAAAAGAAAAAGAATCATGAGACATGATGATGGTAAATCGGTCTTTTAATGTTTTACCCGTTAATATGGATGAAAAACATGAAAACAGGGGGTTTATCCGCACATTTTCTAAACCACGAGTAGGTTATGTGGTCAGTTTTGAACCATGATACGGGTATCCGCACATGACGATACTGTTCATACTATAGATTCCCAAACCAAATTGGGAATGCATTCATTTTTCTTTCTTTCTTTTTTCCAATTTTGAATATAGATAAGAAGTGCCGTTAAAGAAAAAACCCCAGATATGAGTGACCTAATTTGATAAGGTGAAGATCCAGAGTAGAGTTGGTACCTAACCAAATAGTAGGAGTTGGTCTGAAGTCCGATCAACCCCGTACCAGCCGAACTACTTCAATTAGACTTGTCTCCTCGTTTCTAATGGAGTAGTAGCAGGATCTTGGAGGAAAAGAGGGGCCCGAAATTAAATTAGGTGTTATAAAGATTACAACACTTTTATTTCAAATAAAAACAAATTAAATGGTTTTAAGATAATAAAGAAGAAATTAAGGAACTGTTTTAATCGCTATGTAGTTGGGGTTATATGAACGAATTTTCTTTTTACCAATATGCTTAGAAGCATCATCCTATGAGATTAATTATGGTTAGTCCTATAATTGCAGCTTTACGTTTTTTTGTATTTTTTTCATAACTCATAAGTATGTATCCAACTCACTAACTGACTTGTCTATGAAATCAATTTCCGTCTATTAGTAGAGTCTCAATTAAAGCTGAACAAAACTTTATATGAACTGATACGATACATTTAGTGATAACACGTGGGTGAGATCAAACCCCTCGTAACCAAAGATTGCAAGATACCTTAATTGCTAGGCAACCATGATCTGAATTTGAGATTGAGAATGGCACCAAATTGTGTACCAACATTAATTTTCTAACTTTTAAACACTGTCGAAAGTTGAAAAATAGTAGTAATTTTGATAAAGTCATCTTAGCATTAATGGGCGGACCTAGCTTTTATGAGATGGTCAAAGTTGTCTGGGTGGACTGAGAAGCCAAACCCAATCCATAAAAATGGCCCCAGGCGGCGAGAGGGTTTTGCACCATCACATGGGAGAGATCAGAATATGACAAACCTCTCCTGGCTCGCCCTCTCTCTCCCCCAACGTAAAATTGTTTAGGTCAGTTTACACGTATTTCAACTAATTCCTTTTTCGATTCGAAAGATAAGACATCCACACCAAAAATTCACGAGAATTTACTTTCTTGCGGCCTGACTCAAGAATCGAACAATTATCGATTGTGTGAGGAGTAAACACACCAGTCAACCGGACTACCCTCGGGATCGCCCTAGGTAGCTTTCTCTCTATATCGTTGTCTCTTGGATATATACAAATGCACGTCCGTTGTTTCTTTGTGATTAATGGCCTGGTAGTGCTTCAAGTCTCCTTGCACTCCCCATGTGCAATTTCCTTGGATGTAGTAACCCAACCAAATGGAGAAATGGCCTAAAGAGGGACAAAGACTTAGCAGGACTACCCAAGTTGAAGCCATATCTCCTTATTACAAAGACATACATTCTCTAGGTCGGCACCAGCTGTCACGTGCTCAGTATTTGGAAACTAAATGTCAGATTCAAATATGAGTGGACCAAATCTTTACTGATATCCAATCGATATGGTTCTTGGAATGAACTTTAAGCATATCGGGATCTATAAAATGGATAGTTTGGATCGTCAAATGGGATCCCGAGAAATCGTATGAATGACTAATGACAGGGAAGACATTTTTGTTATGCTACTAATACTTCACAACTAGCCATCTGAATTCTCAAATGTACTAGTACTAGCAGCGCAACAAAAATGTAGTCATCGATTCTCCTGAGAGGCAGCAATTACCGTGAGCAAGGAAATGAGATGGGGAGTGACGGGCGTCAAGAGTAGGGAGTATGGTGTCTATACTGTGGCATACAGTTTTTTATAGCAGGCCAACGAAGAAGTAAAAGGAACACGTATCACAAGCCATACAAAACGTTGCATTGAACCCACAAATGCCTAAGGCAAAAAAAAAAAAAAAAACATGCCTATAACATAAGAATTCTTCTTGTTTGGGATTGTTCCATGATGATTCTTTTGGTTTTTGTTACTTTGCTTGAAAACTATATGGGATTCTTCTGGATAGCTATTAGAAGCAGAGTCTCCCTGTGAACTTAATCCCTTTTCCCTTCCTTCTGATTTGTGTAACCTGGTCCTGAAAGATCTCTTTTCCTTTTTCTGTTGTTCTACTAATTTTTGTGCCGAACACGACATTGACATTGTTGTTGAATATTTAGGCTCCGTTTGTTTCAAGGTAAAACGTTTTTTCAGAAAACAAATTTCAAACAATTATTTTTCGTTGTTTGGTTGACACTTGAAAATATTTTCAGAAATCAACAAAGTAGTTTAGAGGGGGGTTAGACGGTGGAGGGATATGAGAATATTGAAATTGAACGTGGGTCAGAACTAACGATCGAGGAAACTGAGCGGTGAAAATTGTAGTGGAAGGTAGCGGGTTCATTTCGGAAAATAACTTACTGAAAATTTAAGGATAAGTCATTTTCATCTAATTAATGAAAAATATTTTATATGTAAAATATTTTTCTCATTTTTTACACTACCAAACACCGGAAAATAGGTAAAACAATTTACCGGAAAACATTTTACACCCAAACAAACGGAACCTTAGTGTTTTTAACTCTATTAAAAATGTTGACCACCGGTTTCGATGAAAAACCAAACCGAACTAGTAACTGTGATTTTGTTTATGGATAAGATAAAATGAAAACCGTGTTGTTTTTTTGTTATGGTTTTAGTTTTAGCCTTTTGGTTTCGGTTTTACCATCCGTATCTTCGTCCGGACTTGAGAGATGAATAATCGAGGTGCACGTAAGCTGACACACTCATGATTGTCAAACCCCAAAAAAAAAAAAGAAAAAAAAAAAAGAAGCTCCAACTCAAATTATTGTGGCGTGTTTTGGTTTTGGTTGAAGAAATCCAAATCTCCCCATCAAAAGATCTTCGCCTTTACTCTAACTCCCCTGTAAAGTAAGCTAGGCGCATCAAGAAAGCTTCTTTTTTATTTTTTTCAAAAAGAAAGCTTTGTTTCATAAGCATGAATATGACTTCCCCACTAAATATTAAACTACCATTAGAAAGTGTTTTGGTTATATGGGTCGTTAATTAGCAGAAATGGAACTTGGAGTTGACGGTATGAGATTCAAGAGTTTGCTCTCTCTGAAGTTTTAGGTTCAAAACTTTTTTAGTTCTATTGAATCTTGTTGTGTCAGATTCAACCTTTAATTGAAGTTAGACGATGAGATTGGTCTCCCAAATACTCTCAGACTTTGTCCTATTTTGATAGTTCCATATTCCATTTTGAGTTCTAAAATACATGTCTACTTTCCAAAATCAACCATGGGAATTTAGTAAAAACAATTTAGTAGCTAGTGGATGTGCCACATCATGTAATAAAAATGGAACAAGAATTTGTAATAACCCATAAGTTGGATCTCGGTTAATAACTCTGTTGAAATTAGCCAGTACAAGCAAGCGAACCTAGGGATCTTGTAGTGCAGACTTTGTAGTGCACTCTATAGTGTGACGTCTGATTGTCTGCTTCCGCAATCAGCTGAGTGCCAGTATTGATGTAGCCTGCAGGCCAAAGAGAATTTATGAAAATTAAGAACAATTATTTTAGATGTTAATTAAAAATTGATCATGATTAGGGTGGGCGCTCTTTGGCACGATGATAAAGTGTAAACTACATCGTACTCTTAGCCAGCCATATGATCGCCGCAACGAGGGCTATGAAGCATGTTATGTTATGCATTATGGTAGGATCCATTTATTATTAATTAAACTAAATTATCTTTTCCCACCCTTAATAATTTCACGTGCAAGCTAATTAGCAAGTGAACAATGATTCTTCAACAAGCTACGAATTTTCTAAATTTTTATACTTAAGTTACTAATAAACAACAGTTGTCTTTTTGCTGTACTTTTGAGATTGTTTAATCCAGATATTATTTCTCTAATCACCATTAGATCTTTGCAGAATTGCAGGGAAGCTAGCTAGACCCACCAGGTGGACACAATTAGCAATTCTTCTTAATTGGTTTATAGTAATTTATTTTTTAATAATTAAGAAATGCCATAACAGAACTTTCATTCTCCTACAATTGAACAGCTCATAATTGTATTCTTAGAGAAGGTAAGAAATTTGATAGCAGATAATTGTTACGGGTAGTAGTAATGAAACAAAAAAGGAAGAAAGTATATCAGATCTCAGATCTAATAAAGTGGTTTACCTCTTTAGGGTTTATCCCGTAGGTTTTATAGAATGAGTGTACTTACTCCCCAAGTAAGTTCGTCATAGGCACGAGCCCCGTGACGTCACCCGTAACTGTTTCTTGTAGGCGATGTCATACATGATGCTCGGTGTGCATGTGTCTAGAATTAATGTGACACCCAGTCACTACGTGGTGACATCGTGGGCGGGTCATAAATCCTTCGGTTGGGCCGTTGGGCTCGCCAAATGGGCTCCAAGGGACGACTGGGCCGAGCATCCGGCCCATACAAGCCCCAGTGGAACGAGTTTGCCCATGACACCCGACCCGCTACTTGGTCGGATTCAGCCCACTACACAAAGTAGCTAAAAAACTTCAACAGCTGAACACTGAATAAAAAAGACAGGACTTGCTTAGTTGGAGAATTGGGAGAGCTCTAACAAAAATTAAAGTTGTGTGGCAAAACTGTGGCAGAAACTGCTTTCCCCCTATTTGCGTTACCGTGAGGTTCAAACTTCAAACCCTTTTTAGAGCTGCTCATTTTCAACCCATGTCCGGATTGTAGATAAAAAGGAACTCGGAACCAACTTCGCAAGTCTATTTTCTATTTTTCAAGTCGAACAATCAAGACGATTGTATGGGAGGGAAATGACATCTTTTAACGAGGTTCGAACGTAAATGTAATGTCCGTGTCGTCCGGCACACCAATCTCTTGATTCAATTAAACTACTTCTACCGAAGGGTTAAGTTTATTCAATTGTTCATCAATGTAGGAGCTTTTAAATTTTTTTTTTTTCATTTCTCATAATTAATTTTCTTTTGTCAAATTGGCAACAATGGAAATTTTTCTTGGGGTGGATTGCAGAATCAGGTGGGCCTACTTGGGCAGATAATTGTTACAGGTAGTAGTAATGAAACAAAAAAGGAAGAAAGTATATCAGATCTCAGATCTAAAAAAGTGGTTTACCTCTTTAGGGTTTATCCCGTAGGTTTTAGAGAATGCGTGTATTTGCTCCCCAAGTAAGTTTGTGCTAAGCGCGAGCCCAGGTTTTATAGAATGCGTGTACTTGCTCCCTAAGTAAGTTTGTGCTATGCGCGAGCCCTGTGACGTCACCCGTAACCATTTCCGGTAGGCGATGTCATACATGATGCTCGGTGTGCATGTGGCTGAATGCACATGTCTAGAATGTGACACCCGGTCACTATGTGGAACGTATCCAGGCGTCATCGCGGATGGGCCATAAATCCTTCGGTCGGACGTAAATGTAATGTCCGTGTCGTCCGGCACCCCAATCTCTTGATTCAATTAAACTACTTCTACCGAAGGGTTAAGTTTATTCAATTGTTCATCAATGTAGGAGCTTTTTAA
>BPLS01000164.1:1829750-1841552 GCA_019656275.1 Rhododendron kiyosumense
TCTCTGTGTGCGCGTGCATGTGCGTGCGGGTGCGCAGGCATGCGTGTGGCTAAAAACCTGTCTCTTAGGTTTTGGGGGTAGAGTCTCTATACCTCGGAAATTGTTGTCTGATTAATATGATAACTTCTGCAGTACGTAGTAGGATATAGGCATGTTGAATATTAACTTGAATGTTGCTTTTCTACTATCTTCTTAAATTGTTGCGAGTTCTTTAGAAACAGCAGATATTCGTTTGACTAATCTTTTGTGGATGCTGGATGGAGGCCTAGAAGGGCAATAGGGTAGAGTTACCAGTTCCGACATAAACATGTCATTGAAGGAGAATAACATCTGGAGCTCAGCGGAAGTTGCAAATGTTATATCAGTTGCTCATAAGCCCCACAACGAAAGGGTTTTTTGGTTGGCGGGGTTCTTTTTTTGTTGTACTTTCTGTTGGCAAAGTTAACTTCTATGCTGGCAAGAGTGCCTTTTCCACTTGTTGGTAAATGCTTGATTAAACCTAGAGAACATTTCTGCCATCACTCTGTTGACCTGTTTTACAATACATTTTTTTTAAAGAATATATCTCTCATGTGCAGGATTTCTCTTTTATCTCTTCAACTTACTGGTTGTCACTTATCCGTTTTCTCCACTTCGGCTAAAAATGGGGTTCTGAGCTGGATCATTACTCAAATTTTCAGCATTGTCATTTTCATCTTAGCTTTGACTGAGTCTAATTCTTGTAAGAATCTACTCTTGTTAGTTTCTTTGTTTTTTCCTTGTGTGTCTCTCCAGCAGCACAAAAGACCCAACCTGGCTCATGGTCTACAATTCCAAGCACAGACTGGTTTATTTTCTCACCAGGTAATCATCTCTCTCTCTCTCTCTCTCTCTCTCTCTCTCTCTCTCACACACACACACACACACACACACACACACTCTCACATGTAGTCTTAGCAATTGTGAACATCATTGTTACTTTTGCCACATATTCAATCTGATGCCTATTAAGTGGATTTCTTGCACCTGTTGGTTGCTGGGATTTACCAAGCGTCGCAGAATTCTATTAACTACCTCTAGTGCAGACTTCCATTATGCCTCGTATTTGACCATGAAAATTTATTGTTCATCAAGGTTGATTTGATTTTGACATCAACATATTCCTACGATTTGATCTCCAACCTCCATGTCTAATCCACGGTCAGTTTGCCTGTCCTCGTAAAGTATGTCATCAGATTAGAACCTTGCATTCTTCTCAAGTTTTGTGAAACTTGAGTATCACTCCCAAGTAACTTTTTGCAACAAGAGGATTTACTTCAAGCTAGTTTCTGGCAGGTTCACAACCAAACATTTCTGGAAAGCAGTAAATAAATAGGGGATGGAATACATGAGTCGTCCTGAAGAGGTTACACTAATTAATTAGCTTCAGTAACCAGGCTATTCATTTTAGCAACTTTTATCTTTTAACCAACATTTCAATTCGCTTTTCAGATACATGTCACATGTTGTCTTTATGATTGTAGCCTTTGATTGCGTTAAAAATTGTTTATGGTAGTGGAATATAAACATGTTCATGTTCCCTGCCTCTTTATAGTACCCCACTCGGAGTGTTTCTGTATTAATCAATTTCCTACTGCTGTGTAACGGTCTTCAGAAACTATCCTCTGACTCACTAGAAATTAGAACTTACTCTTCCAAGTGATAAACGTCTAGTCAATGTTGTCAAACTAAGTATTATTTCTTCAATCATTCATACAAAATAAATCACTCACCAAAATTCCATTTTCTCTAGACTTCTACTTAACATGTTGATCTTTTGGAAAAGCTCTGGGGTCGCTTTGAATAGCTAAAATTACCGTCTCGGTACGCAAGTGTTCCATGTTTCGAAACGTGCTCTACCAGAAGGTAGTTCGCTAGGGTATTTGCATGTTCCGTGATCTTTCTTAATGTTCTCTAGCAAAACAAGATAATTTGCTGCTTGTTTTCGTTTGGGTTTTGGTTGGTGACAATTTCAAAGATGGTTGCTTGATCTTAGTTTTGTTTTTGTTGTTTGCTTTGGTTTAGTGAAATGACAGTCATGCTGCTGCTTTAAGTTGTTAGATTAAGATAGCAGAGGAGATTTTAGTAACTCAACCATTGTAAAAGCATATTTAAGACAGTGGTTAAGTTAGTGCCAGTCTCCAGGGTTACTGTGTCCTATCTGAGTTCCATTGTAACTGAGGACCTATATGTTTATGTGACGACTAGGGGTGATAGCGGTCCGGTTTCGACCGGTTTGAGTGTATTTTTCGGTCGAAACCGGTTATCCGGTTTGAGATTTTTAGAATCGAAACCGGTTGAGATAAACCGGTTCCGGTTTCGACCGGTTCAACCGGTTCCGGTCCGGTTTATCCGGTTTATCCGGTTTTCATTCATAAGTCATATTTTGGGCCCAACACATCAAAAAATTCACAATCAACCTATAAAATATCAATAAAAATCTATAATTCAACTATTTTTTTTGGGCCCAACAAAAAAGAATCAATTTTGAGCCTAATACATAAAAAAAAACTCATAAAAACATAATTGAACCCATAAAAACAGTTTTCATACAATAAATATATTTATTAGACCAATATATACTACAAAATATCAACAAAAAACCCATAATTCAACATCTCCCCTATGTTTTTATATATATATGTATATATTATACATATATATAACCGGTCCGGTTTCAACCGGTTTTTAAAACACATAAACCGGATCGAAATTATTTTTCCGGTTTATAAAATTTTATAAACTGGAATCGAATCGAAATTATTCAACCGGTTTAAAAAATCCGGTCCGGTCCGGTTTTTCCGGTTTCGATCGACTTTCCGGTTTCGAGTAACAGCCCTAGTGACGACCGTGTATTTGTATACTGTATCTTGTAAGTTACTGTAGCAACGTGTAGGTTTTAGTGGAGTACTTATTTAACAATTCACAGGTTGTGAGTTGGTGCAATGAAGCGTTGTATTGTGCTACTTTGAATCGCATCAAATTGTCTCTCCACAAAAGAAGTGAGGTATGCTTGCATACTTATTACCTCCCATAGATATCACGGTACTCGTGTTTCTTCTAGATACTCCTATTTGAAATTTTTTTCTGTTTCATCTTCTTCGCCAGGACCGCCACCCTGTGGTATTACGATTTTGTGAAAATTCCAACTCCAACACTTGTATGAAATTGATGCCATATCCAGTATATAAGTAATAAGTAGATCATATTTTTCGTATATTTACGTGCATTTGTATGCATTTACATATATACATGATCTTTCAAATGGCCAGCGGTGAGCTAGGAAAGGGTAATAGAAAGCTACGTCGTGTATATCACCGTCTATGTTTATGTATCGACAATATAACTGTTTCACAACATCCAGAGTCAGGGAGGCTGCAGGATTTTAGATTGGCGGTGACAAATCTTTGCACAAACTTTTACATGCAAAACATTGTATAGAATGAAGATATTTATTTTGGTTTGCGCAAGATGGATTTACAACACCCCCGTGATGTAAAAACTACTAGCTTATCATGCGTAAGCTGCATTGTAGACATAACAGCTACTAGAACTTTGGAATTCTGGTTTTTATAGGTTACTTGCTCGTTGTTGTTACACTATCTTGTCTCGGGTCTTTTTAATCTCTGTAAACTTGCTCTGTGATTGATAAATCTTCTCTTTTCGCAGTTGAAAAAAAAAGTTGGCCGTTCTGTTAAATCTTTTCTCATAGCTGTTGGGAATGTTGTTCAGTAGTTATCTTAGCTTTGCTTTCTGTTTCTGGGTTCCTTCCATAGCCCTGATTTCTCATATGGAGAACCATGAGTACTAGTAGTAAATGATATTGGCATTTCAAAAATTGATGCAGGCACTCCAAAAAACAAAGGAAAGTGGCTTTGGAATTACACTGATTTTGGAGTGCCTGTATCAATTTTTGAAGTGTCAATATCATTTCCCTATTTTTTATTTTACACCACCACCTTCATTTGCAGCCGTCACCGTCAACGTAGTGGTCGTCTTCATCTCTAAATCTGTAGATTGTACTCATAAACAGTTCCTTGTGGGTTCAGAGTCCTATATTGTGCTCACTTTTTTATAGTTTAATAGAATTGGTGTGCTTGGGCCGTCCGTGTCAAAATGAGCTCACCTTAGTATAGTTTAATGCGATTGGTGCGCTTGGACCGCTGGCGCACTAATCGTATTGCTGTAATGATGATTTCACGTTCGAAGTGTAGATGTGCGCAATGAAAATAAGCAAATTTTCAATGAAGATAGTATTAGGCCCCATTTTACTACCGTTCCGCAAACGAAAAAGAGTCATTTTTTAAAGAAGGCAATTTTAAGCTCAAAAATTATGGTTTAATTGAAATTTAAAAATATGTAATATGGATCTTGTTTGAAAGATCTCGATGAAATCTTTTATACGATGAAAAAAAATTAAAAAATTATTTTTCATTTACGTTATTTTTTAGTTTGAAAATGTGAAATAAGCTGCTTATTTTTTAAGAAAGTTTCTAGAATGGTTTAAAAGATTCTTATGAGTATTTTTTAAGTGCTTGTTTTTCGCTTTACGAAACAGCTCATTTTTTCACAATACATCGCCTTTAATTCACACACCCTTAGTTCTCAAATTTCATATAAACCAAACATTTGACTAGCACAAAATATTCTATTTCTATCTCCCCAATCATTGAGATTATCATTCTTTTTTAAACTCTGCTTATCTCTCGAAATTGATTTGGAAAGCAACATTTTCAAATTTTCAAATCTCGAATCTTCTGACTTTTTCTTTTCAACACTATATCTAGTTCAGTCCCTTTCGACCTAGATTATTAGATTTTCCTAATTTTCAATTCATTCAGCATATCTCAAAGAAGATACGCTTATTTAGGACTCTTTTGGTTAAACAATTGAGCCAGATCATTTTTTTGTTATTAATTTTTTTGCATTTATTAATTTTTCGTCAATTTTTTTTTTTTTTGGGTTTATTGATTCGTATTAATGAGGGGAATCTAAAAAGTAAAGAATTGTGAACCAAACTTCAATTTTTTTAATAAAGAAAAATATTCCGAATTTTTGTCTTTAGTAAACTTTTAAATATTTTGATCATAATTTTTTACTATTTTGATACGAACTAATAATACACACAAAATGAACGTAAAACTAACAAATGAGAAAAAATTTAAATAAGGGAAAAAAAATAATCTGAGTCAATTATGGCCCATGGCCCACCAGAATTCACTGAATGCTCATCTCACAATTCCTTTGTTACCCAAAAAAAAATTGCATTCCAATGTTTTATCCAAAATTTATCTTTAATTAGTACTTGTATTGTGTTTAATTGTAAACACTACGACTACAAATTTTGGAGTTCATTTACAAAAAAAGTGGCGGAGTGCATGATTACCCAAAAAATGAAAATAACCTTGATCCTATCTTCTTTATTTGGTGTCTTTTTTTGGTTTGATAACAATTTTCTAACGTACAATCGTCAAAGTCTTGCATTTTTTTTTTGGGGGGGGTAAATAAAGTCTGCATTTCTTATTATTTACAATCTTGATGAATTTCTAGTTTGACCAGGAAATATTTGGATTCAGCAAGAAAGTTAAAGTTGTAGAGCTTTGAATTGTCTTTCTAGCCACAAACCTTGTTTCAATTCACCATTGGAAGGGGATTGCACTGTGCAGTCAGCATTTGACAGAAATCTTCGTTTTATAGAACTTGTCGAGAGCAATATTTGTGTTGAAAATCTACGAGATCAGATCTCGGTATATCTGTTCGTAGTTTATTTTGAATACGCATCTATCAATTATTGATTATTATGATTTTTGACTGATTAATGTTCTCGACGAACTCTATAAAATGAATATTTACAATCATTAACGCGACCGTGCTTGTGTCTTTTCCTTCTTTTGGTAAAGATGACTTCAGTTGTGCTCCAATCTTTTTCTCCATCCCAGACACTTTCAATTCTTAGACAGTTAAACTCAACGCGAAACACGCCATTGACTCTGCTAAACTCTCTCTCTCAAACGCCAATAAACTTTAGGGCCAAGTCAAGAAAATAATTCGCAATTACTGAAGGAGAAAACTAGCTTCAGCTTTTTGCTTGATTAATTAAACAGAGAAGGTGAGAGAGTGCAAAAAAAAAAAAAAGATCAAAATTAAAAAAAAAAAGCAAGTGTGCAATACGCATGTAATTGACTTTTTCTTTCTTGAATAAGAAAATGTAGAAAATGAAATAAGTCCCAGGACCGGTAGTTGGCATCTTTGAGACAACATGTAGGAGAAATGATCTCCATGATATGATGATTTTTCGTATGATCCGCGTGATGTAAAATGAACATCGACATTTTATTGATTTCTATTGATTTCAAAGGGTAAATGATTCATTCAGAAAATATAATGGATCGAACATCAACAAAAACTTACCGGATCAAAATTTGATATGACTGTTCATTTATCTTAAGACGAAAATAATTCATGCAGAATGATATCGATGCCCGATCAAATTAACATTTTTGCATGAACGACGCAGACATGAATACCTACGAGATGAGCGACTTAAATCGTCGAATGGGACCATATTAAATTCTATTTTGCATCACAGAGAGATCACGTGACAGATCTTCACACGAGAGAATCTTTATTCAACAGCATATATACAAAACTGCTAAGAAATACAAAAGACGAACAAAATACATCATCATCACAACCCCAAAATGCGAAACACCACAGCCATACATGGGCCAACGGATCGCAAGGATGCTACGCCAATCAATCCAACGTTTGACAATTTGTGCCGTTTTTGAAGGAAGATCGAAGCGACGGTGGCAATGGACATGGCGCGGGGGATGATGATATAATTGATCCCAAGCCTAGTTACGTCGGCTGCAATGACAACGATGGCGATGGAGGCGCTTAATCGTCTTGTAGATTTCTTTTTCGTTTTCCTCTACCTCCATTTTCCTCTCCCTGCTCTCTCAGTATGTAATCTTTCAACCGGTTCACATCTGAAAGCTTTACTGGCTTCACGAGAAATTCTTCCGCTCCTTCCTCCAAACATCTGTTTACCAATCGATGATCATAGTCGTATACATTCAGCAGGTTCTCAATCTCATGCCTACTTTACGTAGTTAAAAGTGTAGAGGCATAGCAACATTTGAGCAAAATCTAGATAAGGCAAGTCCACAAATTGCGCAAATAAAGCACAACACCAAAATCAGATATCTAGGTCTAGTTTCGACTAGGGATTTATTTCAGAGGTATGATCTTGGTGAGATAGACGTTGAAATGTGCAGAGGAACGGATCAATTGTGTGTGTTCGTTTGCATCCTCCAGAGAGATGTAATCAATAGCGACGATTAAATTTTTTTTGGTATGGTAGATTTGTATAGCAAACAGTTGATTCTATAGACTTATTATACACTGTAAGATGCAAATCGAATAGCAGATTCGAGTTGTTTTGTTAAACATGTTTTTCCGTGGATTTGTCAAATCTGAATGAAATTAGCCTGAACAATGTATGGATTCTGAAACATGTTTCACAATCTGCAGATTATGAAACATGTATTGTGATACAATATGGATTGCTTTCGAGTTGTTTTGCGGAACATTTTTTTCCGCTTTTTTTTTTCAAATCTAACGATACCCTAACAATATATGGATTGTGCAAAATTTCAACTTCATATACAAGTATTGTGTCTATTTGGTGCCTAGCTACAATTATACTTGAAGAACCACGAGACAACATTTAAACAGGAAGTAGAGCATTTCTTCACGAGACAACATTTAAACAGGAAGTAGAGCATACCTATCGATGCGAGCTAAGATATTCTCGGATGACATGATCACCACTGGTATTTCTCTCAGATGCGATGACTCCTGTTCACAAGTTTAAGGGTCAAGAACCAATTTAAGCATCCACGTTCGGTATTAACCCCACAATATATGAACCAAGCTACTAGAGTTAGAGTTTGGGTTCAATTCTTTAATTGCATGTTCGACATTGGTTGTAATAAATAGATAAGCCATTAAGTAACCTTTTTTTCGCTATTGGTTGTAATCTTTACGAATGGTCAATAAAAAAGATGAAATTAATACATTAAACAAATTTTTTTGGAAGAAGAGGTAAGTAACCAACCTTGATCTTCTTGAGAAGTTCATATCCTGACATCCCAGGCATAGAATAATCAGTCAATATTAAATTCACCTTCAAAACATAAAATCAAACAATCACAGACCACACACAAAACAAATCCCCAAAATTAACCAAATCTTCTTTGGGAAAAAAATTAAGATTAGTAGAATTTAAAACAGAATCGGGAAGTCTACGCACACAAGTGTCAAACACAACTCTGGATACAACTGTGTGTCTGAATCTTTTGATGCGTGTGGACCCAACTATCGAAGGGTTCCCGACACAGGGTCCG
This sequence comes from Rhododendron kiyosumense, assembly GCA_019656275.1. NCBI lineage: Eukaryota > Viridiplantae > Streptophyta > Magnoliopsida > Ericales > Ericaceae > Rhododendron > Rhododendron kiyosumense. The sequence continues at coordinate 1,838,180 of BPLS01000164.1, forward strand.
AAGGTACTAAAGTTGGGCGCATAGCATTGCCGTTTAAGAATCTTCCAAATTTTGGGATAGAATATTTCTTACATCGAATCCGACGGCGCTCTTCTTGTCTCCGTTCAAACCCAGATACTGCAACGCTCTGCTCCCGCTCTCTACGGCCGTAACTGCAGCATTACAGATTCCAATCCGTTTCAGCACCCAATAAAAAATAAGTACATACATACAGCGCTTACGCACGGATTTTGAATCTGTTTTGGACCCAAAAAAAATGATTCGAGTAGTTTATTTTGTTAGAAATGTTTTTTTGTCCTTGTAAAAAAATAGTAACTCAATCGGATGTCGGTAAAGGCGTCTAGAAACATCCAAAGTCTCCGTGCCATTTTTTGGACCCGAGTATGTACACCATATATATATGTACATTTATGTACTCATGTTGCTATGGCAGAATCTGTACCTCGGCAAGAAGAGATCTTGAGCAACCGCTCGATCACCTTCCGGTCCACGTGGCTGTCATCGACGGCGAGGACATGAAGTTCCTGTGACGCCGACGACGGTTGATCCAAATTGTCAGCTCTCGTCGGCGACCTCTGCTGTATACACTCTCCTGCCCTTCTTGCCATCACCAAAACTCTCTCTCTCTCTCTCTCTCTCTCTCTCTCTCTCTCTCTCTCTCTCTCCCCTTCAATTTTAAAATGCACACATATAGTACACATTAATTAATTATCTGGTCCTAAATTAATTTATGCATAGATTTCAAGTACAGAAACAGAGGAAATTCCAAAAGGTGAGATTCTGTGATCTTTGAAAATCTCTAAAATTATTCCCCCTGTCTCTCCTGACAACTACTACTCACGAAACAAAATAATGATTTCACTTTTTTTTTTATTTAATCAATTAAAGTATGAGGCCAAATAATTGATTAAAACAAACAATTACTACTATAAAAGTCAAATAAAAATTTCACTGACAAAAACTCAGGGGGCTTGTCTCTAGCGTCGGTTTGGAATTTTTGATGTCATCTTTATTTACCTTGTTTAAATTTTGATGAATCTAGACGCAATTGTTTTCGGACTCGTTCAGACTTTAAGTTATAATAAGCGTGGTATTCGTGCAAGATACGAGAGCACGGAATTTTTATGTTATATTTAATGACATTTATTTCTCATCGATTTAGGATTTCACATCAAACAGTGAACATTTTATATTAAGTGAGAAAATTTGAATAAGTAAAAACATTAGGAGAAATTTCAAAATTTGTTTTCATTGGGAAGTCAAAACAGAGAGATTACTATTCATGATTGAGACGAATTTTTGTGTATCATACGGATGCTTAATGTATATTTATAAATTTAGTGTTGTATTAAAGGTTATGGGGACGGATGGGATGAAGGGTCCTTCAATATCGGAGAGGCCTTCAACCCATGTGAATATATGCGTAAAGACTCGTGTCAACTACTATATGAGTAACTCAACCAATTGCAAAGTCAATATACATTCCATATCACTCTCATTGACAACAATTATTCACTAGATGGTAAATTACCCTCGAGGCACGGAACGAGCAAAGATTGAAGCCACCAATTAATATTCACTAGAATATGTCACTCGAATTGGAAATGTCGGTACTATCCGTAAGCTTGTCGGCCATGTGTTGCCATTCTTACGTAAATAGAAATAAAACGTCACACGAAATAGCTAGTGAATTCAACATGATAGATATGAAACATATATGATAGATTTTTACCTTTTCAATACGTGGGAACAAGGCACTTTCTATACAAAAATGTCAAATGTTTGCACAATTAATTTTGTGTTACATCAAGCCCTGTGAATGAATGAATGAATGAATGAATAAGAAGGTAAGTATAATTCCTTGTATGGTGCATCATAATTCCAAAAGTCTTTAATTTTGAATCTATATGTATGTCCGTTTAATAAAAGTGGTAGAAGATGCAAGAGCGAATAAATTTCAGCATGAAACTTATCGAAAATACTCGAAAACAAAGTCCTTGCACATTCTTGTAAAAAATACAATAGATTTTTATTTTCTTTCATGAGAGTTCTATCTGTTCATCTCTATTATAAAACAGAAGGGTGTGTGGACAAGTTGTTAGAACGGCTTAAATTCATTTGATCCAAAGGATATCATGCATCCTCCCATTTCTCAGTTAAGTGCCTATGGTTTTCACCTAAATCATACAACTATCATCCCCTTCCAACAGGGATGCGCAGTGCCGTAGGCACGGGTTAGCACTAGGTCATATATAAGTCATAAGGGAACGTGAATGGATAGTTATAAATCACTCTTTTTATGTCTAAATCTTGTTCTTTTTTCCATGAATATGTTACACAATTTAAGGTCAATCACCGCTAGCTTATCTATTGCTTCTTGAGGGATGAAAAGTAATTTTCTCTCATCTCTTATTTTTATGTAGCTACGCTCTTCTTCTTATATCTAAAAAAAAATAGGAGTTGTTTAGGGATAATTTTAGTAACCATAAATGTTTTTGTACAAGATTCTTACAAAAAGTCTTCATTTTAACCACACTCGTTGAAGAAAATAGTACTCCTAACTAGTATACTATTTCTTTCAGTTTTCTTTCTGTCTTTCACTATCCGCCATAATTATTTTCCTAATCAAACGGCTCCATGTATCTTCTTAAGTACTAGTATTAAAAAGTGATTTCATCACTACTTATACCCATTTTCTTTAATTTTTTATTAACATCCCAACCTTAATTTCGCCCCAGGTTTGCCCAAGGTTTTGAATACCGCTATGAACTGGTCGGTTTGTACCATTTTATCATAAAATTGGTAAGTACCTTAACCCTTTATTTCGCGTCGGTTCAAATATCAGTCCTTATTAGGCCTCTCGGTCGTATTGGCAAGTATTGGCTAATTAATACTGGCTGGTATCGGTCCTACGATTTTTTATTTATTTTTAGGATTTAATTCTATAATTAGTTATTTAGGAAGGAATTTTTTTTAATTTTCTTTAGTTCTTGATATATAAACTCCATTGTACTACTATAGTACTATTTTTAGTACCTATTTCATGTTGATTGAAAATTTTATGCTTTCTAAGCGTACATAAAGAAATTTATAATATAATATATAATATTTATAACGCGATACCCGATCGGTATTGTCACGTTAAGAAAAATGGTACACCATTACTAATATTGAAAACCCTGCCATGATCACTTCATGCATGAGCAAATTTCACCAACTTTACACTACCTCCTTCATGTTTCTTTTCACGTTAAGAAAAATGGTACACCATTACTAATATTGAAAACCCTGCCATGATCACTTCATGCATGAGCAAATTTCACCATCTTTACACTACCTCCTTCATGTTTCTTTCCTTGTGCAATTTTATTGC
>BPLS01000164.1:1842841-1853282 GCA_019656275.1 Rhododendron kiyosumense
AGTAACAAACATTTTATAGATTTTCTCTCGACAGCATATTAACTTTGCAGGTGGTCCAGATTCAAAAAGAAAGAAGAAAAGAACCGGGGGATATCATTAAGTGCCTGATCGGAGCCTATATAACTCTTGGTCCATGGGTATAATGGATTTGATCCAGTGTTTCGGATCCATACTTTTCAAAGTAAAAGGCTCCGATCAGGTACTTAATGATATCCAATTAAGTTGATTTTTTGCATAATTGTTCTACTCGACGAGCTCTACAAAGTGAATGATTCGGATCATCGGAGCAAGACCAGGATGGGCCCAAAAAACGGGACAGCAGCACGCTGCTCTCCCCCAGCCCCCCTGAGTCCTATCTTTTTCATACATTCCGTTGATTCTCTCTCTCTCTCTCTCTCTCTCTCTCTCTCACATATATTTGATTTTGATTATTTTTTGTTTTTTTCAATTTTTGTTTGTGTGTATTTTTATGAGAACTGAGTATTTTTTTATGAGAACTATGTATTTGTCTTTGAGAACTGTGTATTTGTCTATGAGAACTATGTATTATCCATAAGAACTGTATATTTTTTATGAGAACTATGTATTTTTTATGAGAACTGTGTATTGTCGTCTACTGTGGCGGATTCAAAAATTTGACATAGTGGGGGTATCAATTTTTTTTGTAACTATAATATACGAGTTACAGTTAAACACATTTACTCCAAAATAATTTTAGCATTCATAATAAATTAACAATTTTAAGGTATATATGTATTTTAATAATTAGCTACTTGAGCAAACTTGCGTATTTTGACTAAGAGCCCGTTCCAGAACTTGAATAAGTTCTTATTTTTTGTTCAATAATAAGGCTTGTTCCACAAAATAAGAAATAAATTCTTATTTTTTGGTTAAGGCAACTGCAAGCTCAAAAATCATGTGTTTACGCAAATAATTTTCCTATCAATATGGATCTTGTTTGATAGATCTCATTTACATTATTTTTGGGTTTGAAAATGTGAAATAAGCTGCTTATTTGAGTTTTGTGGAACAACCCTTCTTATTTTTCTTTGAGAAGTTCCAAAATAAGTACTTATTTTTTTAGACGGTTTCTGAAATGGAACCTAAATGCATTAAAACAATATTATTACATATTCATTATATATTTTTCTATTACTTACTCTACTATTACAGTTTTGAAGACAAAAATTATACAAATGCAATGTGGGGTAGACGAACCCACGAATAATATTAAAAATAAGGTATGCCTTTTGGGGGGAAAAAAACACACATTTTTTTCAATAATATTAAAAAAACCCACCACCTCTTGTTTCGAAGGCGAACACTTTATCACTGCACCAACAAACAACTACTTATATGCAATCAACATTATATATATATAAAATTTAAAGGGCATGGGGCACGTGACCCCACGTGCCCTATGGTGGGTCCGCCCCTGGTCTTTATGAAAACTGTATATTTTTTATGAGAACTGTGTATTTTAGTGTGTAAAAGCTACTTAATTTGTGTATTTTTCAGTTCACATAACCAGTTTACAAAGCCCAATTTTCATAGCCTGTTCACATAGCTATGAGAACTGGCTGTTCTCATAAAACTGATTATGAGAATTGACAGTTTACATAGTCAGTTCTCATAGCCAGTAGCAGTTCTCATAGAACTGACTATAAGAATTGTCCGTTCTCATAATCAGTTCAAATAGCCAAAGTTATTTTTGTCCGAAATAATATGAGTTAATAATTGATTCTAAAAATATAAATTTTACTAAAAATAGACATGTATACAAAAAATTAAGAAGAATGGACAAAATAGTAAAAATATATAAAAAGTCGAGAGAAATAACTGAAATAAAAAAAATATTTTTTTCAGAATTATTTGAAATCCGAACCTAGAAAACGGGGCTGGTCTCTAAATTCCCCAACATTTTAACACACAAATACATAAAGGGAAAATGACTGCCCATGACGTGTTTTGAAGATTAATACCTTTTAAGGGTATGCAAAAAATATTTGTTAATGAATAAAATGTCCTCGGGGATGATTAAAGCCATTGGATATGATTTTGTAAAGGGAAAATGACGGTTAAAGACGTGTTTTGATAATTAATACTCGTCAATAACATTTTGACAAACAGTTTTAACAGATGGATACAGATAGGCCCATGGATGATGGATGCGCTAAAGCTGCTTGAAGCCCAAACCGGGATTGAAATAACCAACCCGACCAAAAAAAACCGTGGGTCTCTCTCTCTCTCTCTCTCTCTGTGTCCGTCTGTGATCTCCAAACCAGAGATCAACAATGGAGGAATCAAAGGCGGCAGCCTACTACGACGAGCTCACACGGAAAGGCGAAGGAGCCGCCAGATTCAAACAAGGCCTTGGCTTCTCCTCCACCTCCTCCGCCGCCTTCCCAACAAGAGGCTCAGCTCTCCTCACCAGCTTCGTCAGGGCTTCCAGCCCCTCCAAAGCCTTCGAATACCAAAAACAAGCTCAACTCGAAACCATCCAAAACAAGCTCAAGAAGAAACCATCCGAAACAAGCGAACGATCGTCTAGGGTTTCGAGAGATTCGCGTCGGTCTTCGAGTAGAGAGAGGGATGATAAGGGTCGGAATTCCAGACGCCGCAGCCGAAGCCGAGATAGGGACAGAGGTAGAGATAGAGACAGAGAGAGAGATAGGGGTAGGGATAGGGAGAGGGAGAGGGAGAGGGAGAGGGATAGGGATAGGGATAGGAGGTCTCGGAGGAGAAGCCGGTCTCGGAGTGTATCGGATGATGAAAGACGGGGGAGAAGGGGTCGGAGAGTGGAGAAGAGTGGGAAGGAGAGGAATGGGGCAGTTGATTTTGCGAAATTGATTGAAGGTTATGACAAAATGGTATGTGTTTATCTGAGTCTTGTGTGTTTTGACTGTTATTTTCGCAATGTGTTATCTTTCTTCTGCATACAAATGTTTTGGGAATTAGAACCCCTAATGGCTCTGTAGTGCTACATCATTTGCAGTAATGCCTACTACTCTACTTAAAGAATAAGAAGTACTTCTTTCAAGAAGAAGTAAAACTGTGAGTGGAAGGCATGTAAGTTTTATCATTGTGACGTGAGTAGCTTAAAATGGTGGAATTGATTAGTGGAGGATTATGGGAGGAACTAAGTCCAAAGCTTTTGTGCTAAGGTGACATTCTTTGGATATCTAATGTTTTAGTTGAGAATTAACATCAAGAAGGCTAACCTGCCATGTACGATCTTGTCATTGTTGCCAAACTTATGTTTTGAACTTTTGATATAGTTTGTTGATAATCTAGCATATGAACATAAGTATAGTCTGGGAATTTGTTGTGTGAAGACCTTTTCATGCGCAATGGGTAGTTCCCTCCTTTTAGGTTGTCCTTGTGCTTTTAATCTAAAGGTTTGCTTGATTATGTGAATTTGGAAGGAAAGTAGTGCTGTGTATTGTGTATTCGAATTGCTGCATTCTGCATTTTTATCCATGGGAATCAAGTGTTCAGATGATAAAGTCAAGGACAATCAGGAATCATATAATCTTTGTAGGTTTTGGCATCTTTTTTGACAATAGATAAAGGTTGACAACTTGGCAAATATGTAGTAGTAGATATGTGATTTGAACTACCACTAGCTATCCTCCACTAACAGGGAAGTTCACCCGAAAAGGGAGCAAACATGTACTTGAATAAGAAACAAAGCCAAATACTAGAAATGCCCCTCATCCTGATTATCATATCCTTTCTATCCGATCAAATGCTTGATGATGGCGAATTGAGGTACATCTTTTATGAGTTGGATGTCTGGGGTTGGTCAATATTCACGACATACTATACCTTACTCCGCAGTTTGAAAGCGACACATAAGGATTGATGTAGCCTGCCTCTTTCTCCCACAGGATTCAAATCGTAGTCTTGATGAATCAATACTTTAGAGGGGAGATAACTGTGATACTTTATCCTGGTCGCAGTATCATGGACCAGCTTGTGTTAGTTGTTTATCTTATTTCTGCATTCCCGATTTCTTTGTCTTTGCTGTAGCTGTAGCCATTAACTGTTACGTATAGTGAAGTTGTGTTTCTTTTTTGAACAGTCAGCTGCTGAAAGAGTCAAAGCCAAGATGAAACTTCAGCTTTCTGAAACTGGTACGGGCAATGTTATATTGCATTTTTCTCCAGTCTTTGTTTTTGATACTTCTTAGTTCTTATGCACTTGAATTCCTCCTCTCTTCCCTTGTGTCATGGGCTTGGAGTTTTGTATCAGTTCAAAATAAAATCTGTGGATGACATTTACATGTGCATGGAACACTTAAATCGATTGATTGATTTTTTGATGGGTAATGGAGGAACTATGAACCCAGAAGAGTTAGAAGAGTTGGACAGTAGAATCTAGAAGAGTTGAACTAAAATAATTCCTTGCCTGTCTTTCTTTTCTTCTTTGTTAATTCTCTCTGCAATAAGTGTACATGACATTCTAAATGGGAATATAACTCTTTTATCATATGGGTCATGAAAACTTCATGATAAGAGTGCTTGCTTTTGAACGTCAGGTTGTGGGCTATGTAGCACGGACACGCGGCATGACACTGGCACTTAGACACCCAAAGTTTAAAAAATTGAAGGACACGAAACATTTTAGAAAATATTTATATTGATAAACTATTAAATATAAGGGTCTAATTGTCTAGATGTTTCACACCATATATACCTTAAATCATTTTTTTCATTCACAAAAGTATACGAACAAAAATTATTTTTCAAATTATCCTTTTCGTCTATACACCATCACCCGTGGCTTGTTCTGCGAGTGTCTGGAGCATTTATTAAAGTTTCTCTGGAGTGTTCGAACTAAAAATGTTGAGAAAAGATAGGGCACTTTGGATTTGAGTGTTGGACACGTGTTTGGAGGGTGTCGGTGTCCGGCAAGTGTCCGACATTGGTACGTGGCCTCCGATGGAGTTTCCGTGCTACATAGGTTGTGCCATTGTGGGTGTCAATAATTTTTTTTCCTTACTAGTTTGCTGACTGATTATAGATGGGGTCTGAATTGCGATATCATGCTGAAATTTGAAAAATTGTGGTAAAAAATAAAAAGTACCACTTTGTTTCTGAAAATCCTCCTCAAAAAGAGGAGACGGTGGTGAAAATTATATTAATAGTTCTTTGTGGAAGCACCCAATTTTGAAACCGACTTCCTAGGGAAAGTGTGAGCTGCTCCAGAAAGTCCTCAAACACCTCTCATTTGGTCATTCCACATTGTCCTGAAATGCTCTAGCAAAGGCAAGATTCCACATTGCGCTGAAAGTAGACAAGTGCAAATAGATTACACCTTGGTAACTACATTGACTGCAATGTGAGCCAATGTAACAAAGTGGACATATCAGAAAAGATCAGCCCAACCCCTTTTAATAGCTTTTGAGAGCATCTCCAATCTTGACCCATTTTAAGACCCAACTTCAAAATTTGGGCAAAACCCTCAAATACCGATCTCAAATCATTACCCAAACCCTTTCCCAGTTTTGGGTTTTACCCATTTCTTTGCCAAATTTGGGACAAACAAAGAAAGCTTCTCCCCATTTTCCAACGGCTCCTTTCTCCTTTCCAATGCCTCTTTCTCTGGTAATAAAAGTTTTCCTCCATGTTTGAACAAACTCCATTCAACCAACAGTTCAAGCCCCTTTGTTTTCATCTGAACAAACTCCATTCAAGGAAGAATTGAGAGGGAAATTTGGTATCAGTTGTTTGAGAGAGATGGAATTAGGAGGGAAATGATCTCTCCAACATAAATCCGGTAAGGGTTTGTCTTGGATAAGACAGAATTGAGATAGAAATTTGTTTCCAAAAGGTGAAAAATGAGAGGGAAATAAAATAGGAGATGTCGTTGGGGAAAAAAAACGGAGGGAAGCCAAAATGGAGGGAAATACACTTGAAAGCATAAAAAAAAAAAAATTTGGGTAAGAGATCATTTTGCCATTGGAGTGAACCTGACCCAAAATGGGTTTTGACCAAAATTTTGACCCAAATTTGGGTCAAGGCTGGAGATGCTTTGAAAGATCACTCCAGTAAGTGCTACTAACCCCTTGAGGCTTGAGATGTCCTATCACCAACTTCCTATCCATACTTTGCGATGGACTACTCTCCTCACCCCAGTGCTGTAGCATATCACCATAGCTCTTTCACTAGGGAGGCCTGACTAAAGTATTTGAAGTGCTGAAATGTATGCTGGCAAGATTGAGCTTATTCCAACTTCAACACTGCTTCAAGGCAAAGTATTTGGAAACAACTTTTTTTTTTTATCTTGGAAACAACTTACCAGAGGTTTGATGATAAACGAGTATACATAGGTCCACTGACATGGCTACTACTGTGAACATTTTCTAAAGTACTCTTAAGTGCTTCTACAAGAGATTTGTTTCCACATGATAGCAATAACTATGTCATGGTACTTGTTAGTTGTTAAGCTCTCAAATTTCCTGTACTGTTATTTTTCTGTACAATGAGTTGTTGGCATCTCAAACTGTTCTGCAGCTAAGAAGGATGCAACGAAGGGGTCAGGATGGGAACGCTTTGAGTTCGACAAAGATGCTCCCCTTGATGACGAGGAAATTGAAGGTGAGGCATATTTCCACATTAACTGATACAGTGGCTTTTTTCGTCGTGAAGCTTACTGGAGTCTTCCATTTTAATAATTTGTACAGTAAGTTAACACCTCAAGTGGTATCTTCATTGTTAATCGTACTTCTTTGAACAAATTGATGGGATGATACTAGCTTGGAACTGTAGTTGTCATAGGATATCTACCTGCATATCAGAACTTTTTTTTCTAAAACTAAACTTGTGATGTTTTGCGTATTGTTCTCATTGCATGTGTGATCTACTCTGAATGGTTTTACTTGAGAGGAAATGTAGTTAATTTCAGGCTGTGCTGTGTCAAGTTATCACAATTCTATTCTTAGGTTGGTAGCACAAGAAAAGTTGGAAGTGTCTCTTGAGAAATGTGACAATTTAGTAACGGTCAGGTGTAAGCGCAAATATAAGCACAAATTGACTGGAATAGTGGCAAGTTATTGTTCCAACACGCATTTTGGAACTCAACTGAACATAGGTTCTACTGATTTGGTTGTCAAGCCCTCAGGATAAAGGTTCTTGTTGATTGATGTGGTCAAGTTTTGAGTCAAATAGTTCATCAGTCAATTTTAAATGGTTTCAAGAAAAAAATGAAGAGAAAGTAGCTATTTCTATCTTCGTCGTCATATGGTTTGCTGGTTGTACTGTGACAAGGTAAATAATTGAAAATTTTGACAGTAGGGATAAAAAGGGGTCTGAAATGGAATTTTATTGTTCTGCCTAGCATGATTACAGGTTTGGTTAACTGCAGAAAAATGTTCAGATTCTATCTTTTCCTTGCTCAAATTGATGTGCGTCTTTTAGGAATTCCCTTTTTGTAAGAACAAAAATTTCACTGATTTTACTTATCCACAGCTGTGGAAGATGATACAGCATTGGTCAAGCGCATAGGCCAAAGCTTTCGGTTTTCTGCCGTAGAGGTCTCTCTCTCTCTCTCTCTCTCTCTCTCTCTCTCTCTCTCTCTCTCTCTCCTGATTAATGATGATGCAATTTGCTTTTTTCCATAGTAGGATACTTTTTTTCTTGAAAATGTTTTGTTTTTATCATGTTGAAGACAAGAAGGGAGGAACAAATCAAGGCTGCTCATGATGAGGCCATGTTTGGAGCCTCATCTATTCCACCTTCTGTTGCTACTGAAGATGAAATCGACCAGGAGAACAAAAAAGACGAGTCCAGCGAAAGTGCTCCTGCAACAAGTCTCCTAAGTGACACAGTAAGGGATTATAAAGCTTATCGCTATGTACTTAGCCCGATCACAGCTATTTTCAAAATTACATGTCCTCTAGCATTTTTCATATGATTAAGGTTTTCACCTTTTTTTAACCTGGTTATAGATAATTGCAAAGCAACAAGGTTCTTGGCGCGACCGTGCTCGTAAAGTATAGGACGGATCAATTGACTCAGATCATAATTCATGACCGAAGGACTGGACATGGTTAGTGAACCTGTCACAAATTGAGACAACTCTTGAGTGGTGCCATGATCTGCTAGGGAAACATGTTTGGAATAATGAGAACGGGGCCTTTTGTTTCCATCTAAGCCTGCACAACTAACCAAGTTCTGACTCAGGTTCATTTGTAGTTAGAATTGTAGACTTGTATTTTTAATCATCACACTTACGGTAGAAATAGTTTTGGGTAGACTGTTGTAGGTTAAATGAAACATGTCGATGTACAACAGATTTGCTTTAAACTGTGAAGGAGCTGCTGATTTATTTGTATAGCTTTGGTGGTTTGGTCTGAATTGTTGCGACTCTTCCCTGCTTGTATTTACATTTCCTCTTAACTTTGTATGAAATTTCTGGAATGCCCTCAAGAAATGTAATAGTCGTCTCACTGCATTATTAAGGATAAATCTTGTTTGGTTTTGAGTATTCTCCAAATGTTGTAGCAAGTCATTTGTCTAGAAATTTGGATTTGTGAAGAGATTACTTATAAAGAGAAAGGAAAATGATAAGCAAACTAATTTTCTCACCCTTTTTTTTCCTCAATAACACTAATAGCCAATTTTGTGATTCAAATATCATGTACCTACACTGGAATTGCTAGCCAAGATGTAGGTTAATCCAAAGGAGAGTCAATCCGAAGAGACACGAGTAATGTCCAAGTCTGTACCACTGGCTTAAAGCAAGTAGCTGCGGATTAATGGCCATGAGACTCGTCCCCAAGCACAGAGCCATGCAAGACTAGAACCCATGCCATCGTTGTAATCAAACATGAGAGTAAACTCCTAACCACCAGACTACCGCCCTCGACCACTGCTCCACAATACTCCCATTAACCATTCTAATTGTACCACAGACATTAACAGTTGATTCTCATTACGCAAACCAGCAGACTAATCAATGCAATGCAAACTGGAGCTATGAGACTGCGATGGGCATGCAGTAGAACAATCCTACATTCTACTCCTGTCATCACACCTAGGCCCAAGTTTGAGAAACGTGAAAATTGAATCGGGCTCTGAAGTGGTCATCAATCTCATCAATAATAACTCCTCCAAACTCACCATTAGTAGTAGTTTTCTTCCCGTCCCACCAGAAAAGGGAAAAAGATTCTCGATAAAGGTAAGACTTACAACTCCTTTCCAAATTCAGTAGATGCCTGAAACGGCTTCATCAAAATAAGTTACTTCAACAAATTAAGTTACTTCCAGAGACCATCTAGTTGAAAATAACATCAATCAAGTTCTACTACAGAACTACCAAAGGCTAAAGGAAAAGCATAAAATTATCATGCAAATATGCTATAAAATACAACATCGACCCTTGGAATTATGGGCTTGTATGGGGGCGCCTCTTATGACAAAAATTTCTTTAAATTATGCCGAGGAAATTAACCAGTGTCCTCTGCCACAGAGGTGTAGGGTATGCTTGATGCCATGATTTTACCTTGTAAAAGCTATCCAACAGTTTCATGAGCCAGAAACTGGGGAAAATAGACCTGCTTCGAAGATCTCTTTAACACTTGTTTAAGGTCCTAGGAATGCAAAATTTAGATCGGAAAATGCTCAACGTCCATCGAAGGGAAACCAGATTGTGCTATTCTCATTCCTCGAAGCAAACTCTTTGCTGTTTCCTTCTCCTGAATTCAAAGAACAAATGGAAAGTTAATAAAACTAGTAATTATGCACGCGTGTCATATATGTTGTTGCTTGTGGAAATCATTAAGTAGGTGAGCAGACTACGACTCCATAATACACAGAAACAATAAACTGCAGAGAAATAAAGTGCAACTTACTGGGCCAGTATAATCCAGAAGACGGGTACAATACACCTCTGCTTCTTCAAATCTCTTTTGGGCTTTACAATAGGAAGCAAGGAAGAGCAAAGCTTCAACCATGTTAGGTCCATCCCTTTCTTCAACTTCCATCCTTTCCAAATCCTTCTTATAGTAAAACGCTGCCTCTTCCAGACGCCCAAGCTCATTATGCAGCTTTGCTAGCTGGTGTAGTGCAATAGCTTCCCTATCATTACAATTTGCTGCTCTTTTGTAACACTTTATCGCCTCCTCAAGCATATGAAGCTGTTCAGTTTCATAACACTGAGCCATGGCAATCCACAACCGGGAATCGTTTGGTTGCAAGAATACTGATTTTCTGAAATAATGAAGAGCGTAAAAGGGCATACCCATCATTTCATATGCTTGACCTAATCCGTACCAAGCTCTATAGTCGCAAGGATTTATATCTACAGCTCGGCGATATGCATCAACAGCAGCTGGGGTGTTTTTCATCTCTACATACTCGTGACCCATGAGCGTCCAAGCTGATAAATAATTTTTATTTAATTTTAGTGCCCTCCTAAAATACATAACTGACTTCTC
>BPLS01000164.1:1853292-1871870 GCA_019656275.1 Rhododendron kiyosumense
GTGCTGCCCTTTCAGACTGTAATAGTTTCCAATAATGCAACAAGATTCAGGTCTGTATTTGTCAGTCAAGAATACCCTATGGGCAAGATAGCTGAGGGCAGAGAAACATTCCTTTGCATAAAGCACATTAGAATACATATCCATGTCTTCAACCCGATAAGGGTCATTCCTTAGGAGTTCTTCAAATATAACTTCAACTTGTTCAAATTCCCTCAAACTGTACTGGGCTTTTGCAATTTGAGCCTGGATGTAGTTGCTGAAACTAAAAGTTCCTTGTAAATTCTCGTACTTTGCTAAGGATTCATTGTGCATCCTTAGTTCTTGGTAAGCACCGGCAAGAAAGAAATCTTTCATCCAATGGTTATTCAGATTTAGGTTGTTCAATGTCTCGATTGTAGTGCACAAGGACTGCAATTCAGACCAAGCACTCCAATTCCAAGGGTAGCTATTCACGGACTCCATGAGCACAGCACGAGCAAGATTTTCACTGCCTTTCTCTTTGAGAACAAGACCATACAAGTATAGCCCAAAAGGGTCAATCGAACCGTTCTTTCGAAGAGTTGATAACTCCCTCTCAAGAGAAACCAATTCACGATTCACTGCATCGCTCTTTCCCAAGGGTCCCTCAAGTTCTATCGTCTCTTCTTCTTTTCGCTTTTCTCCAGCCTTTACAAAGCAGAAAAGGGAAAAACTATAAATAGAAGTACAATAAATAAAAAAAGGATAGGCAATCTATAGACCTGATGCCATGATATCTTTAGAATCAGTTTCCCAAGATAAAATACGCAAAGCAATCCTAAAGCACTTCTACAGAATGGCATTATTTTATTTAAAAATAACTCAATGACCTTGCCGTAAGCAGGTAAGAATAGTACCACAATCCAAGGATACATTCACTGTGATCAAAGCATGAATGAGAAATTATCACAACTTTTCCATTTAAATGCAGGAATACCTTATCAAGACACAATAATGTAGAAGAAAGGAGGGAAAGATCAAAAAAATTCGTTGAAAGATCAGTCTGTTTCTTCTAAGAGGACATTTTGAGGAAGAATTTTGAAGCAAACAGAAATAGAGTAATTTCTGGAAAAACACTTGGATGTCATGTGCTGCTGTTTCATCGTGAGATGTTCAGTAAAACAATAAAGGAAATATGGCCCAGTACTTTGTTCTTGCGTGAAAATGCAACTTGCTATTCAAAGGACCAAACACAAGGAGTGCAACATCACAGCAAAGTTGTAACTTTATTCAGCTCTCTCATCCGCCACGAGCTTTCGTGTTTTTTTTTTTTTGTTTCCAAGCATATAAAGGGTTTTGAACCCCATCACCACTCCGTCTGAATGGTCTTTCCAATGAAATGTCTCCTCCCACATTTGTTTGTTGTTCCGTGACTAGTACAGAAAAACCAAGGTGTTTCTATTAAAAGATCTGAGAGTGGTAGAAACTCATTTACGGACATTGCAGTACAGCCCAAATCCAAGCGCAGTTTGTTAGACAAAGACGACTGGAATGTATTCCGTGAATGTAGCATTGATCCCTAATTTCAATAAAGTTCTGATTTTCTTCAGAAAATATTGATCACGAGGTCCCAAACATAAAATTTAGCCTGACCTTTTTTAGTGGTGGCCTTATTTGAAGAAAGTTAACACCTTTTGTACCGGTGTTTTGGGACTGAACTGGGTTTTAAACATGCGTTTGATACCTATTCACAGAATACAAAGATAAAAATTGATTCCAGATTCCACAAACGGGCATTTATTTTATACTGTGGATTCACAAATATTGACACCCCATTAGGCAACGGGTCGGGTTATGAACCCCCAATTTCTGATAAGCAGATAGATCACAAGAATCTAGCTAATTACCTTTCAACTTGCTCCCAAAATATTGTAGAGTTCATTTTCAATTGGAGTTCCATATTTTCCCCCACACCCGAAACTAACTCTATCAACTGCATAACAAGTAAATTAACAACATTCAACCAACAGAAACACCGTGTTTGTTTACCCTAGTAAGCTACTCAAAGTTCATGTTTGACAGTTGAAAGCACATTATTCACAGAAGTTACTGTTCCCTACTACCCTAAAACCTGAAACCCAAATATGCAATTAGAAAAAAGAGAGACGAAATAGGGAACTAACCAAGCAAAGCGCATACCACCGCAAGAACACAGCTTTCTTTCCGATCGAATTTCCTTTTAAATAGCACCCAAACTAATTCTAATGAAATTTAATTTCCTCAAAAAGTTCAATTTTTCCACAACATGAAACCAACTCTTACCAACTGCATAGAATGTTAACTAACAATATTCAATCAACAGAACACTGTATACGTTTACCCTAAAAACTACTCAACGTTCAGATTTGAAAGTTGAAAGCACATTACTCGCAGAAGTTACTGGTCCCTATAACCCTAAACCAAAAACCCAAACCCCCGGGGTTGGCCCAGTGGTCAAGGCTTGGGACTTAGGGTTTGCTCCCTCCTAAGGTATCAGATTCGAAACCTCTAAGGTGCTATCAGTCCATACAGATCGTTGCTCTAACTTTAATTGGGACCCCTGCAATGGGGTGGCGGGATTGGTGCCCCAAGATTAGTTGAGGTTCACAAAAGCTAGCCCGGACACCTGAGTTATCAGAAAAAAAAACCTAATCTTTAACAAGCAAAACAGCACATTATGATGAAAACTAACCAAGTAGAGGGCATAACAGCGCAAGAACACGGCTTTCTTCCCGGTCTGGTCCCGGAGCACGTGAGCAGCCCTTCGGTACTCCCGGCAGTCGAAATACGCTTTCGCCATTAGATAAAAATCAGAGTCCACGGCGGCGCCATCGTGGTCTCCTTCCTCCTCCGGCACCGGAGGAGTGGACACGTAGGACACGCCCGCGGTGGGCGTCGACGTGACCATCTCGTTGGTGCGGAAGCGCCGCCGGATGCTGGAGCTCTCACGCTGGAACCGGGTGTGCGACGGCGTGAACTTGGCCGGATCTTGCTCGATCCCCACCAGCTGCTCCGCTGCCCTAAGTTCATCAAACCAAAGGCGCAAAATTTGTAATTCAAAATATTTCCTTAAGTGTGTGTTTATATATAATGGGGGTTTAGGGTTTTCTGAAGGGAGTAGTAGATTACCATTTGGAGGCAGAGTAGAGGCAACGGTCAGAGAGATGACGGATGGCAGTGCGAAGCTCGTTCCTGCAATTCTCTTTTGTGCCCATCGACGCTTCTCTCTCTCTCTCTCTCTCTCTCTCTGGTTTCTCTCTCTTCAAAATCTGAACACGGGGGTCACTACCGCGCCTGAGTTTTTTTCAAAAAAACAAGAGAAAAGGCTTGATTTTGTCCCTCTCTGAATTGAAATAGTATAAGTTGATTTTGGTATTTTTTAAATTGTTAATTTTCGGAGAGTGTCAAAATTAATATGGGTTGATTTTCGTACTCTTTATGAAATTGCGGTTAACAATTTAGAAAATGTCGGATCAAAAAAAAAATTAGGGGTGCGAAAACTACTTCCTTTTATGAAGCGAATCAATTATAAACAAGTTTTAATTGAGTTGATGTTTTTTTTTTACTTTTTGGATGGCAAGGATGGCAAAAGTTATAGTAGTATTTTATTTCAAAAAACTTGAAAAATGGTAAATCTAGTCGGGGATAGAGAAGGAGAATCCAACAAAAAATTGAATGTGAAAAAAAAAAATAATTTGAAATGAGAATGAAATTCAATCGAGTTGATGTTGAGTAGCTTGAATTTTTCAAACGTCATTAGTTGAATGAGCTCGTTAGTAATTTGTTCAATCTAGGAAGAAAAAGAAAATCAAGAAATATGTTTAAGCTTTGTTGTGTAATAGTAAATCGATCTCAAATAAATTTTTAATGAGTGGAAACAAACACAAACCCGAATTTATTTATTAACGAGCGAAAACAAGCAAAAACCCGAAATTGTTTATTAGCTCTGCTCTGCGTACCCGTATCCTAACTCATTTCTCCAAATTTTCATTTTGTGAGCCTCGTTTTGAACTCAAATAGATAATTCAAACCGATAATTTTGTACGTCCCTTAAAGAAGAATATATCTGTAAAATTCAACTTGTTCAAGCGCCAATAACATGTGTGAACAACTTGTATTTTGTTTATGGTAATTACAACTCTAAACTTAACTCGTTCACTTACACACACACAAAAAAAAGGGCGTTATTCGCAAACATATCGATATTTAATGAATCTGATTTTTGGCAGGGATGTTAAAATTTGCAAAATCCATGAGATTGACAATTCAGATTACGAATGTGCGCCCGGAATGAGATCTAGAAAAGAGACTTTGAAAAAGTAAGGAGTAAAGAGGTATGAATAGGAGTTTAATCTGCTTCTGCGGGACTATCCGAATTTAAGAGGATTATGTATATACTCTAGTGACTAAATATTGGTTCGATATACACTGTTACAAAAACATGAGTTAATTTGGAGATTGTTCCATTGTTAATAATCTCACCATTATTATAACAAGCAATTGAAAAAAAATTCCTTCAATATTGTATAGTATTGTTCAGTGACGATCCAATCAAATAACGGTAATCGTATGCACTGCAACTGGTGGTAAAGATGCAAATGATCATGGTTGTTTGCAACGTGAGAGTTTGGGCAAGTGTTCAGTGAGAGTGTGTGCAAGCGTGTTTGTGCATTTTTTTTTTGCGTCTCTAGCGTTATTGGTTTCTTAACAGCTTGACATATCGTGCCGACAAGCAAGCAAAATAAAAGCAATCTAAACCTTTTTATTTGATTTGGAAAATATCAATACACAAATGGTCAACTAACCACCCAAACACTAATCGCTTTAGTCCTAAAAAAAATTGAGAGAGAGAGAGAGAGAGAGAGAGAGAGAGAGAGAGAGATTGGCAATGCCATTATTGCTGGATTTGCAGCCAAGCTATAGTATTATTTCCTCTTGGACACTCATATTAAGGGTCTTGTTTGGAAGGACGATGCTGTTGACCACCACAACTTCATCTTCAACGTTCACAGCTTCACCTGGTTATACAAAGACCAAGTTAAACTCAGTAGTGGGCGATTTCAGTTTCTCACTTAACGAAGGAAATCGAAAAATCTGGGAAACGGAGAACACAAGAGGAAAGTACCAAGAATCGTAATTCCAAGTTTCGCATTGTGATCTCCTCCAGCCTGAAATCAAGATAGAAAACCAGGAGACTTGTTAGATTCTTACCCCGTTCCTTCAGGCCGTGTTTGGACCAAGTATATGTGAAGGGGTAATAATGTAAACAAATATTGGACGAGAGAGCAATGAGGAACTTGAGTCATATCTTCAGAAAGTTCTTTAAGAGAAAACAAGCAAGAGCCAGAGAATTCATCACAGCTTTCAATCACAAATAGAAGAATTTTGCTCGTTGGGAGACAAATTCAACGGTCATTCAACCTGCTCTGAGCTGAGATGAAGCAATCTGACATGCCATTGGATGGCATCGCAGAAGGATTTATGAAGGCTGAGTTAAAAACCAGATTATTATGTGAAAAAACATTGCTTAGGAAGAAGAAAACCGACCCATTTGAAAATAATAGATAGCTTAATTCTGAGAAATAGGACGAAAGTTATCTAATAAGAATGGCAAATTAAGATACACATTCTGAGAATTCCGTAATTAACAAGATTGGCATGTTGGGATAAGACTCTGACTTACTTGGACTCGAGACCATCTACCAATAGAAGATTTCCACCCAACAATTGCATGGATAACGACTGCATTCTCCTGAGACACAAAAGATAGATGTCAGTGCTAGTGTAACTAACTGCAAACTTTCATCTCCTTTAATTTGGTTAACGACCTTGATTTCGACATCATCGAGAATAATACAGCTGATGAGTCTTACGCCGGGTCCTACACGAGCATTTGCAGATATAGAGACATTGGGACCAATCTGTTCCAAAAGGGTAATACAAAAGTTACGTCAAATGAGGACATACCCAGGATATAGAAGCAAACAAAACAACATAAACTGACTGACCCATCTTGGAGTCTGAGAACTTACTCTGGTGAAAGACATAACAAAAGTTGATATGATGAGAAACGAAAAGTAAGAACAAAAACACTGCATCCCAACCTTTTAAAGTCTAAATCCTAGCAAGGATCATATTCCTAAGTATGATCCTAGCAAAACATACAATGAGTCAATGACAAGGTGTCAAAAACAGGATTGCTTCCAACTCCATCGATTTATTTTGAGGGGATAGTAAACAATTTTCTGAAGACATTTAGCTGATTTGAAAACATATTTTAGTTATGTATTCATGGATTTATATGTTTTTTTTTTTCTTTCTATATCTTTGGGAAGGAAGTAACATTTGATCACCTGTTGAAACACAAACTCGTCTCCTAGACCATCCAGTAAATTGGCCTTGTCGATGGAACTTGAAGTAACAATATTCTAGCTCTTTAAAAGTTTAGACAATTACCCAAACATCAATATCACGTCATACAAAGGGCTCCGGACCATCAATGCCATATAATGGAAACTGCAGGCGTGAGGAGAGAAAAACATAATTACCTTAGCAGTTGAATGTACTTTTGCCGACGGATGAATGTAAACATCACCAATGATGGATGCACTATTTGTACCATCCCCACTTGCCAAAAGATGAGAGGAAGTGCACCGATATAGGGCAAGATACAAAGCTGAGCACTTCAAAGCCATACTACATGGTATGGAATCAAAGAGCAACATAATTGTTCAAATTGCAGAGTTGAAAAAATAAAAGATTTCAAGACGTATATCTTACCCAGGAGTCTTGATTTGTTCCCAGAAATCCATGGTTTCATATGTGTATAGTTGCTTCTTCCCTGCAAGCGGGGATAGAATATCTTGATCCAATCTCACAAAATCTGACGGAAGACTCCTGTTAGACGATAGGAGAATCAGAGACAACAATTTAAAGGAAATCCATATTTTCTCAAATCATAGTTGGTAATATTATTTAGAAGTAATACTGATTACCCATGTCTTAAAGATAAACGAGTTCATATTCATCATGACTTCCATGTTTACCACACAGATACCATAATGATCTTCAATCCGAAAATAAAGCACACAAGCCCCTCCAATGATGCTCCCATCCAAGTAATATCACGCCTCTAGTTCACTCCCAGTTGGAGCAGGTTTGAGTGTATCCATTAATGGGACTAACTAAGCTCGAATCAAGCTATGCAACCCAAATAGCACAAATTCACTCAAAGCTCGAGTGGCTAGGCAAGGTTACACGCAAGAGATATGCAAGAGAATCCATAAATTCCTCAAAAAGATCCACTCAAAGCTCGAGTGTCTAGGCAAGGGGATACACACAAAATATGGGCCAGGAAATCCATAAATTCATCAACTTTCATCTGGAGTAAAAGAAACACTACAAATGCTTACAAGACTGGAGTAGACCAGCTGGTCATACTATCTTGCATAGTAATGGCATTGTGTATCTCACAAGAAACACAAAACCATTCTGGTCATGGAGGTGTTTGACGTATGATGGGTTTTTACAAACCAAGTCGCTTTTAATGCCTTTGTTATATGTAATCTAGGGATTGAACTTTACAGGCAAAAAAAAAACCCTTAAAGCAGAGAGATGCCTGTTTCACGGTCTTCGGTAGAACTCAACTCCAAAAGCTAGCTATTGAAGTGAGGGTGTCCTCACGCTGATATACTTCATATTAGTTTGGTACCAAGACGATGTGGGACTTCGCTTCACAGTGCCCTCCACTGAATCAGGCTCACAACACAAACTCAATGAGCCTTTACTAACGCTATCGCTATGTGGAACAAAGAGTAACTCTCATAACAAAACAATAAAAGGCACCCCTTATTGGAAATCGAAATTAAAAGTTCTGCTCATACCCTATGGCTATTAGACCTCTAAACAGTGCAAGGAAAGGATTGGCAAATCAAATGCATATCTAATATGCCACTTTATTTTCAACTATGATTCAACTGTAATCCTCTACATGCAATATATACTTCTGGTACTTTCATGCATCAGGATCGTTCCAATTTGAAAGACAGAATAGTTCGAATGAACAAAATCACCCGGAAAAGATATACCAAATGCTCTCTAGAATATCCTGAAAGTCTATAACAAAGAGGCATAACCTACTGGAAACGGTGGAGAAACAATACTAATACTAACAATGTATACTTATTAACTTTATCTACATGGTACTTGCTTTTAACAAAAGCACATAAAATATGTATACCTTGTCGCGGACTGGATAGCATCAAAACTGGACATACGCCTCAGATTCGCTGAAAACAAGGAAATAGAGTTCAGCAGGCCCATGTGTCTAATATCATCTCAAAATTTGAAGAAAAAATCTACTGTGTGACTCCAGTAAAAGCAAAAAATTAATTGAAAATCCAAGCATCATATGCAGATAGCCCCTTTCTGATAGAAAGTAAAATATATGTTCAAATGGCCTAAACTGTACAGTGAGAGACAAAGCGCCATGTTATACAATTGGACACAAGACAGAAGAACCAACGCACTTCATAGCAAACAAAGGAAAGGAATAGACTGATGACAGGCATTTCACATGAAAAAAGTAACAAAATGATAATCAAGCATATTGTTCCAATCATCTTGTAGAATCTCCAAATACACTTGGATGGCCACATTTTAAATCCGTGTGATATATTATACCATACCATTTTTACAATATTAAGACTCAGAATATATTGAAGTGCATGTCATGACCAAGGCCCGTAGACGGATGAATCCAGATCATTGGTGATGTTGTACAGAGAAACTGCTACTCACATGCACTATATGACATACAAACAGAGCCTCTAACACTGACCTCTATCTTTCCGTTGTGTCGAAACACCTCCAATTGCTGTAAAAATATCCGGCGTAAATATATACACACCACAATTTATTCGATCACTTACCTGCAACACATATCATTATAGACTAAGAAACGAAGACAAAAGCAAAGACAACATAAAAATGTAGCTGAATCCTGATCTTATACATACAAAGGTTTCTGGTTTCTCTGTGTAATGCAAGAGTTCATTTGTAACTGGATCAGCCACCAGTTCCCCAAACTGGTTGGCTGACTCTGCAGAAACCTGCACGCAAAACAAAACCAGAGGGACACATATGAGAAAGACATAAATCAGGAAGAACAACTTCTTGAGAGGAATAAAAAATATTGCTATTGCAGCTTATGCTTATCCAGAGAGCCTATACATCTGTTCAGAGACCTTAATTACTAGGATCGTTCCCATTCCCCCATATCTTCTATGAGCCTCTGCAAAGGTGCAAGGCAACAGGGAATAATAAAATTTCTGAATGAAAGGGTACTGTGAGAAGACAAAAATGCACAAGACATTATTAAAAAAAAAAACAACCAGCAAAACTTGTGGGCAAAATAAGATAAATTACCAAGCATCTCAGGCAACGGAAAACTGCAGCAAACATCACAATTTAGTAGGAAGATATGCGACTGCCATGCACATATGTAACTATATTAGCTCCGGTAGCTAAGAACCAATAAGACTTGATAGATAATGATCGGAAACAAAAGGTATATTTGCTTTTTTATGCTGAAATAACAAGCTATCAATACTGCTAGAGAACAATACGCTCAACAATCACAAAAGTAAGAGGTGAAGCTTTCGCAGAAGTATAATAGCAAAAGATAAAAACCGGGTTGTCTTCCAATATCAAATCTCTGAAGTTATAGAGTCCGCCAGCTGAGCCGTGTGGTTTGTCCTCTCTCAAGTATCTAATGGCATTATCGACAAGAAAGAATACTGAGAACCCAGATTCAACAAACATGTTGAAGTAAAAAACATGGTACTTCATAACTAAAAAGAAATGGGGAAAAAGAAATCAGAAAAAGGGAATAAGTTACCTGACAGGAACTTTGAGCTCATTAGATATTGAGGAAACGTACAATGCGAATTCACGCTCGTCGTAGAAGCCAACGAGATAGATCTGCGCTAGGTTTGGGATCTATAATGGAAACAATCACAACAAACCAACAATATGTTGTGGTTCAATAAGCTCGAAGTTTACAAATCTCATACTCCTTGGGAATTATATTGGGCATTTTATAAAGCATTGGCATCTCAAATTCAATCACTTGGTATATCCACTAGCCCAGAACTAAAAAGTACGTAGTATGAGAAACCAACTTTTTGTCTATGAATTCAAGTCTTTATGTACCCTTTTGCAAGCAGATATTGGATGGTGCACCATAGGCTGGCCGGCCAATGGAAAAAGTGGCTTTGGAATATTTAAAGACAACGGCCTGAACCGGGTACCTGCAAATGTGGACGCACACATACAGACATTAAAAAAATTGAAGCTACACCTCAAAAGAGCCTCATTACTCACCCAAGAAGCAAAGTTTTGCAAAAAACAGTGTGAAATTGAGAAATCAAAGTAAATGTCCCGAAATTATAAACCAACATGCCCCTATTCTGTGTTCTTCTTTAATAACATTTATGTATATCCATTGAAATAGTAGGATATAAAGAAATCAGTCTTCCAATTGGAAATACAATCAAGTTTAGTCCTTAACTAAAATAATTTTACCTTGGTCTCCAATAATTTTTCTTAATTGCTTCATAAAACACAACAAAATACTCCTAAAAGTAATGTAGGTGTTCTAATTACTTAAAATAAATGACAGAACAGTTTACACAATCCATTATGCATGGAAGGTTCACTTTTCTCAATAAAAACCTAATACTTATCAGCTCGACCCTCGTACGCCAACATGATTTAGTGAAATTGCCTCTCATGATTCAGAAACCCATATACACACGGAAATCAGAAAAATAAGAAAACGATCTCCATAAAACTGAAAGAACAAGATTAAGCAATAGTAATCACAATTCAAATCAGATAATCAACCAAAATTCGATTCTGACAAGGTTTTAATTCCATACCTTTGGTCGGTCCACCCACCATTATCACAGCAACCACTCTTTCCTCCGAGCTTCCCATTGTCCAATGTTAGATTTCTTCAACCTCCGAAATTGTAATAACTCTCGATTCTTCTTCTTCAATTCAAGTGATACGAAGAACCGAACATGGTATATACTAGTTGATAATTGATGCGGTTGCTTCGTCCATTTCTCGATGGGAGAGGTGAATTATTTGAGATACGGATAAAGTTGACAGCTACGAAACAGAGAGGGGGATGGTACGACTGAACAGAGCAGTATCAAGTGGAGCAAAAAGAGTATAGAATATAATTATGTGCGTGAGAGATTCCGGAAACGGTAATGAAGAGATACAGTAAAGTGTCGGTGCACAGAGAGAGAGAGAGAGGGAACCACCACCCGCTTTGCGATAAGTACGAAAGGGGCCAGAGGGTAACGAAGCTTCCACCTCCGCATTCACCAGCGCGCTCTCTCTCTCTCTCTCCCCGCGAATGTCTGTTGTTTATCTCTCTCTAGAACTTCGTCGTTATTGGGGTTGGGGCCTGGGGGGACTTTCCGGTGGGCCTGCAGGTGGGGACAGGATATTGTGTGGCTCACTTTTCCGAAGAGAAGTAACATTGTGTGTGTAGCACTTTTGTTTTGCATTTTAGTAGGAAATGGGACAAATAACTCAATTCGAGGGGTTTTTGGGAATTGCATAAATACGGAACGGACGGGAAAAAAATTCCCCATATATGAAATAGACCAACTGAAATTCTCCATACATAAAACGGAGGAAAATAAATTTCCAAAACATAGAATCGGTTTATTGTCGAATCTGAATTTGAATCTAAGTTGTCCCTTGTATGAACCTAAATTGCCCATTTTATTAACCTAAGTTGCTCCTTCTATAGATTAAGTTGCACCTTATTTTTTTAAAGAAAAGCAGCCAAGTGAATCAAATTGATAGCTAATAGTATAACTTCTTCACATTTTCAAGTAAAACCAAACAAGAAATTTCAAATAGCAATTCCCATAATCTAAAAGCAAAAGTCTAAAGTGGATGCTAGAAAACATAAACCTTATTTTCTCTATACTTTCTCTTCGTAAATGATTGCCCAAAAGACACAAATCTCAAAGCACTTTAAAAATCCAAATCTACAAGTAACCTAAATTCCAAATTTCTCAGAAAACAATGGAAATAGTAAGGAGATTGAAGAAATGCTCAAGAAATCGAAACTTAGGTCCATAGAATGGGCAACTTAATTCCATAGAAGGAACAATTTAGAAAACCCAAATTTGACTATAATCAACTCCATGTATGGTTATTTGACTTATCAAAAAAAAAAACTCCATGTATGGTGAAATTTTTTCCCTCCATTCCATATTTATGCAATTCCGAAAAAATCTCTCTATGAATTGGATATTATTTGTCCCAACTCCCGATGTGGCCCACTTGAATCCAGTAGTACTAACATATAGGAGTACTAGAAGTTATTAACGCTATGTTCCGCTTGTGGCCCACTTGAATCTAGTAGTACTAACACATAGGAGTACTAGTAGTATTAACGCTATGTTCCGCTATTTTTTTTGACTTTTTGATTCGTTTCGATGAGATAAATCGAAAACAGTAATTTTTTTTTTACTTTTACCCAAATATCTTGAATAAAAACTATTTTTAAGTAAAAAAAGTAACGGCTCAAAAAGCCCTCGGAGAAATTCAGCCTAAGGAAGGCTGCCCCATACATGAGCCCAAATAAAGTACTCGGTATTCTGGGAGTACGTGGCTGGCTAATTGCCATATGTCTCCTTACCTAAGTCATATAATTCGCATCCATGTGCAAAAGCGGGAGTACAAGCGTGAAACTGCCAACACATCTCAAATTAGTAAAATTCTCAAGAGCAGTGCGAAAATTGAGAACAGGAGGGCAAGACATTTAGGCTCCGTTCAGTTGTTGAGAAAGTTGTGTGGGAAATTGATTCCCAGAAAAAGTGAAGTGATGTGAAGTAAAAGAAAAAGAAATCTATTTTCCTGTGAGTGTTCATTTGACAAAAGAATTTTGCAAAAAAAATTAAGGTTTAGTTGTTCATTTGTCAGGAAAAAGAAACTTTCGGGAAAATTTTGTGAGTGTTCACTCATTTTCCTTTTCCCGCGACGCAAAATCCTGTATTTTTTGCAGGATCACTTTTGTAGGAAAGTAATCCCTGCAGGAAAACTAAATTGGTAAGTCCTAGAATTTTTCTAACAACTGAACACTAGGAAAGTTATGGAAAATTTGATTTTCTCATCCTTTCCTGTACTTTCCTGGCAACTGAACGGAGCCTTAAAAGGATTACTTGACTAAGCTCATGAAACGAGATTTATAAGAGTAAATGATTGACATACTTAAGCCTAATACAGGTGTTTGAAAGTGTCTCAAACTCTCAAGTATGTGGCTCTCACATATATATATCTTGTGATATTCATGCGCATCGAATAATTTTTTGAACATATGTATATCAAGATCTGCGTTCTGATATCTGTATCGGTATCAGAGAATATCTTTTATTTTCTTAAAATATCAGTTTGTAAAAATATTTAACAACTCAAAAAATAATTCACAAAAATTCAGATCGACATGACAAGAATTTTGCAACAAACAACAAAAAGAAAAAAAAATCTCATTAATATTTGAGCGTTGGAGAGAGTTGGAAGAGATCCTGATAAAATATGACATGGTGGTTGTGCTAGAGTTTGTATTAGCTCGATTGGTACTGTAACAGATCAATTTTTTTCACTTTTAATTAGGTCTGCATGCTAAGCAATTTCTTGGAGGTCTTGCTAAAAGCGTCAGTTGTTGTGGTGCTCGTCGATATTTTGGCTCATCTCCGCAACCACCACCACTTTCCAACTACCTCTATTATTGTCAGCTCCCCGGCCGACCATCACGCAGGGCCGGCTCATAGGGTAAGCGAGAGAAGCGACTGCTTTCGGCCCCCGAATTTTAGCCGAGAGAGAACCATAGCGAGGTGTGTGATGAGTGGGAGTAGAGTTTAATTTGGCGTCAAGAGACAGCTATTTGCTAATTTTTTCGTATTTTTTTTCTTTTGGTCATAATTTTCTTTTGGTTTTGGACGACTCTTACTGAAATACTCTCTCCGTCTGGATTTAATAGTCTTTTTTTGGAGTTTGTGTCATTTTTCAATCGATTATATCTTTCAATTTATAATGTTTTACGTGATTTCGAAAATATTGTATTATAAAACTAATCGAGATGTATCAAACAAGATCCATATTCGATATGAAATTCATTACGGATTCAAAGATATAACCCATTTTTTAGCCGGTTAAAATAGAACTAGGCATAATTAAATCCGGACGGAGAGAATAATAAACGATTAAACCAATGGGCGGGACCAAAGAAGCAAACCTATCAGGAGTAATTAATTAAGATGGCACCTCCCCCTCTCATTACCTAACCTAATGCTACCTCTCCCTAACTAGGAAAATGATTTTTTTCCTTTTGCTGCGAGTTTTGTTATTTTTGAAATGAAGGTCATCCATCACCAAGAAAGATGATCAATCCCAACAAGTCAATTTTATCCCCAAATGCCTTAATTATTCTCTTCACAAGTAATCCCTTGTTCTTTACACAAGTTATAATTAAGCAAGGTAAGAACATATATATGGTCATATTGATTGTGACCGACCGGTACTATTTTGTTGTTAAACTTTAATGGGAAAAGGGCAATATAGGAAAATCTAATAATCACTTACAACTTTTCCTTCTTTTGATGTTGGAAAAAGGTATGTTTTTTGAATCCATTTTGTTTCAAAATTAAGCTTCATCCCAATATTGGTCCAGCTTCATCCTAATGGGCCGTTTGATTAGAAAGAAATTTTGATGAAAAGTATAAGTGAGAGAAAGTGAGGGAAAAGAAAAAAAATTGAAAGGAAAATTATTTCTTCTATGCGTTTGGTTAAAATAAAAAATTTCGTAAGAATTTCTGAAGAAAAATTATAATTACTAAATTCTCTCATAATTTTGGCATCAACAGACTCCACTGTAGATATTAAAAAGAAAAAAGAAAAGAAAAAGGAAGCTATTTATTAATGTAGTTGGTATTTTTTGTCTTTTTTCTCCTTTGATTATACTCTCCTGTCCGGATTTAATAGTCATTTTTTAGAGTTCGTATCATTTTCAATCAATTATATCTTCCAATTTATAATGTTTTACGTGATTTCAAAAATATTGTATTATAGAACTAATCGAGATCTATCAAACAAGATCAATATTCGATCTGAAATTTGTTACGGATTCAAAGATATAACCCGATTTTTAGCCGATTAGAATAGAACTAAGGACAATTAAATCTAAAAAGAGGGAGTAATTTTTTCTTTTGGTTTTAGACTACTCTCATTGAAATAAACGATTAAACAAAAAATATAACGCGAATCTAACAAAAGTTCAGAAGATCGAACAAAAATACCAAAGCAACAAAGGAAAAAAAGTTGGGAAGAATGGGCGGGACCAAAGAAGCAAACCTATTAGGAGTAATTAAGCTGGCACCTCCCCCTGTCATTAGTAATTACCTAACCTAATGCTACCTCTCCCTAACTAGGAAAATAATTACTAAATTCCCTTAGCATAAATATGGATTATCATAGAAAAATGAAAACTATAGGCAGTTAAGCTTAATGAATATCTTCATTATT
Source organism: Rhododendron kiyosumense (assembly GCA_019656275.1). Classification (NCBI taxonomy): domain Eukaryota; kingdom Viridiplantae; phylum Streptophyta; class Magnoliopsida; order Ericales; family Ericaceae; genus Rhododendron; species Rhododendron kiyosumense. Next base: position 1,868,902 of record BPLS01000164.1, read on the forward strand.
TCTGATTTCACTTCCATGAGCGGAAAAGTGAGGGCTGTCCATGGTCCGGATTGGATCGAATTCTTATGAATTTAATCCTAATCTTCGAGTACGATTTTTAGAAAATACAATTCAATCCTAATCGAAAGTCTTATGGTTCGGTTCCAATCCTAACCCACGAGTCAGGCCCAAAATTTGGAGATGTTGGACATGTCATGTATCGTCTGGATTGTCCACTACTACTTTCTATTTTGGAAGTCTCGGACTAAGCAACCCGGCCCACCCAACTACATTCACAGTTCAAAGTTGTGCCAGTTTTTGGCACAAGTTCCATGAGTAGTGCTATGTGTACATATGCTATGTATATATCATATACATATAAGTTTTGTGGGGCTCATCTCGGATTCTATAAAGATGATTTGAATCGTCCATTATTTTTAATTTTTTTTATGGAATTCTGTAAAAAATCAGCTCAATCTGATATTGATAAGGATTTTTTCTGAATTTGTAGAGGCGTAATTGAGCAGTTAAGTAGTTCCGCCTTCACAAATTTAGAAAAAATCCTTACCAATAACGGGTTGAGTTGATTTTTTCACAGGACTCCATAAAAAAAATGTTTTAAAAATAATGGGCGATTCGAATAATCTTTGTGGGGACCTGAGATGGGCCCTACAAAATTCATATGTACATGGTATGTACATTTCAATATGTACCCATAGCTTTATTAAAGTTCTATTTACATGGGGATGCTGCCGAGCAGGTGCACAACGACCGATTCGGCCATTCATCTCGATACGGATGGCTCGGATCAAATCTGAGCGCATACAAATCGCATATAAATATGAACCGTCCATTGCAAGGTTAAGATCCAAGCGGTCGATTGCCGAGATGAGCGGCCAGATCGACCATTCTGCACTGCTTTGAAGGGTGTTGCTTGGCAAATATCACACATGTATGCCAAAAAAAAACTTTACAAAGTTTTAGAACACATTTTTTTAGAAGCTCTATTTGCATGACTTTTGCTCCAAGTCCATGAATTGATGATCTTTTATTTATTAGATTAATTAATTGCACAACGGAATATATGGTCGCAATCGGGATAGGTTTAAAAATCTCATGAGATAGCATTCTCCCTCTCTCTCTCCAATAGAAAATAACAAGTGACACCTCGTAGGATCACCAAGATCCACAAAATATAGTCATATTAAAAGTCAAAAACTGAAAAATATGAAACCTAATTAATATTTTGAGAAGTGATTACAGAAACCTAATACTTGATCCTTGAAGATTGGTGGCATGTGAAATGGGTGTGTCCTGAATCTTTGGTAGATCTCTTTATCTGGTGGTTTGATAATAGATTCAACAATTTGGAGAATCATTTATGGGAAGTGACTTTCTTTGCTACAATTTGGTCCTTGTGGTTGGTGAGGAATGACTTTGTGTTCAATAATGTTTTGACGGAAGTAGAGCAAGTAGGTGAGCTGATAAAAACTAGAGTTGCAATGTGGATTAAGGTGAAATTCGATATTAAGGTATACATAGTAGAGGATTTTAAGGGCTTCCTTGATGGAATTAGAAAGGTGAAAGTGTAGTATATGACTGAGGAGTGGTTCCATCCAACAAAGTGTTGGATGGATGTTTGTTTTGTTCTTCTTTTGTTTAACCTCGTAAGTATTGTGTGCTTTCGATATTCCCCTCGTTGTACCCTTTTCGAGTTTTATAAAAAGTTTCTTTTGCCGAGAAAAAAAAAATATTGTATACGAAAACTAAATTCGGTTGGTATAGACAGAAATGCATGTGTTATTTTGGCATATCAAACACATTAAGGATCCGGTTTTCGAAAATCGAATTGATAACTTGAGATGAAGTTGGAGGCACCAAAAGGAGAATGATATATTCTGGGATGAATTAATTAATGCAATAATTGTTGAGAATTAAAATTACATTTTAATCGAACAATTACTCAACAATAAGATGTGATACACTATAAACAATTCTTTGGGGATATTGTATTCATATCCCTTGTTTGAAGATTGAATGAGCTTTTACTCATTGAATATGAGCGGGCAGGACCATTCAAATTAATCAGGCCTAAGCTCAAATAAACCAGCCTTTAATTTTTATTTTTACTTGATCAACATAAATTAGCCAATCCAGCACTGCCAATCTTTTATGCCTAATTTTTTAATGCATAATTTACTAATGATTGGTTCGGATTTTGTCATATAAAACAAGAGAAATCAAGAAGAAGTCGTCGTTGTTGCCGCCTTCCTCTTCTTCTTCTTTTCTTAACTGAAGAGAAATTATGTCTAAATCAACATCACATGCACTCCTCATTGTTAGATCCAATTTGACGATTCAAGCGGTTAATTTTGTAAGTCTTCATATCATGTAACTTATTTGTGCAAAAAATAAATTAACTAGATTTTAATACATCCTTGTCAACTAGGGGCAGAAGAATATTGGGTAGCTCCGTTGTCTATTCTTTCCATTTGCTTTACTTTTCTAATTCATCTCAATAATTCACAAAAGTTAGGAATAAAACTAACAAACGTAAAAAAAATAATAATAAACACAAAATACAATAAAAAGTCTAAAAATCCCAAAAAACCTTTAGCGGAACTTAGCCCAGGGTAATTTTTTTCATGAATAATTGTAACATTGAATAAGCAGAACAGAGTCAAAGAAAGTACTCATCAAGAAAACAGAGAGAGAGAGAGAGAGAGAGAGAGAGAGGTGTTTATAAGATATCTCTATCACCTACACCAGTACGTATATACTACAGTATATGAATGTAGAGGTGGTGGTGGGGTTGCAATTTAAAGGAGCGTCTGAGGGTTCTTGCGGCACTTGCTTTTGAACCATCCGAACCCAAGACAGGTCCCTTCCTTGACCTTCTTCACCCCACTCGAAGCCACTGCTTTGGTCTTCCCCAGCCCCTTCCCCACCTTCTTCCCCATGCTGCCGCCCCCACTGCGGCCCTTCTTGGG
>BPLS01000164.1:1890640-1905679 GCA_019656275.1 Rhododendron kiyosumense
GCGTCTTTATATCACAACATCAGTGGTACAACAAGAATATTCAAAGAGGACAAGCAGATCAGGAGTCATAATTGTTTACATCGGCGATTTCACTGGTGTACCTGGGTCACGAGGATATTTCCTTGGGGTAGGACGTTCTTTCAAACATACTACAGCGGTTCGCTGTCCATGAGGCCCTTGTGATTCAACTACGGAAAACAAAACAAGTGTTAATATTTATTGCAGTTAGGACTTCAGTTGGTTTTTTCCCTGATAAATTTAAGCAATTCAGTAGTGTTGGGTAGAAAATGAAGCTAGATATTCAATCCTTGTTCCTTTTAATCTTTGTATTTCAGAGATTAATAAAAAAAAAAAATTGCCTTTCAAAAACAAAATGAAGCTAGATATTCAAATATAGTTAGTGTGATCAGAGATGACCATCAAAATGCAATCGGATAACTCTGAGAACTATCCAACAAAGAAGATCGTTACAGTTATAGCCAAAAACAGAGACCAGCCCCTTCCCAATAGGCCACCTACCCAAGATACACTATATTTGCAAAGCTCTAACTGCAAAGGTGGGCTAATTATCTGAAATTTTACAAGCCAGAGTTTGAACACTGTCCACGCACTTGGTGAATCCTCTGGTGTACACCATCTGAAATACCAAAAGATCCAAGAGACAGCCGCATAACCAAGAAACAGGAAAAGATTAGGGTTTGGCAGTCAGGACTGTAAAATTTCTCAAATTTTATTTGAAGACTTGGACTGGATCTTCAGGTTAGAGTGGCTAAATAGCAAAGTATTGATAGAGGGAATATACTCTGTTTCATGAGCTCCAAAATGCTGCAGAATATTTTGTGTGATAATAGTTAGATTTATCAGTACATCTTAGGATAATATGCCATTTAGAACATCAAATGGTCAATCAAGTTCTCTCCTTTGATAATTAAATCAACTATAATTATACCCGAGCACATTTTCATACTAAAGCCCCTATCAGTTTTTTTTTTTAATCAACTTTTATATTTTTACCAATACAACTGTAGTTTTCTTGATCAGACATGAGAAGAGATACCAGAGCACATTTCCAATACTGAAGCACCCATCAAACGAATTGCAGTTTCCGCTTGTCTAACTTCCTCCTGTAGGCATGTAATAACAGAAAAACGAGTCAAATCTAAAAAAATAGAACAAAGAAAAAAGTCAGACCAGCTAATCATGTTACCAGATGCATGTCAGAAGATAAAAAGTCCCATGGTGTCATTTGCATATCCTCTTCTTTTTTTTATTTTCATTATATCAAGGCATTTGCATATCCCTTGATAGGGTTATCATTCAATGTTCATCGCAAAGCATTTCAAAAGAGTTAATTACGTTTTGGGCAAAATCCCTTTGACCTCCCTGTGATTTTTGCTTTTGACACTTCATCTCCCTAACATATCGAAATAACCAAGTTGACACCTATGATTTTGGACTAAAGTGCAACCATTGCTTTTTCAATCTAAATTAATAGAGTTGCCACCAATGCACATTTTTGACCAATGGAAAGGAGCAAAAAATATTCAAAGTAAAACTCCACAACAAAGTTACTGTACTATCCCTATCTTCATCTTCTTTCTGAAACTCAAAACCCTAACCCTTACCTAGATCTTACTCACCACCAGCCAAATCTCGCACCACCACAGCCACAACCATAGACCTCACTGCCACCTATCGCACCTGCCACCACTGTTTTACAACAAGCCACCAATTGCAACCTGACATCTAAGAATTTTGAGACAGTGGTATAAGAGTGTGAAAATATGTCCAAGTTTTATTGAAAATCAGAGATCAACCAGCCTTTAGGAGAGCTTGCACTTAAAATGCTTGTGATTCCTACAACTGCAATATAGCCTGGTGTCAAACCCATTGACCAACTGCAAAAACCTTGGCTGTAATTTTATTTCCTCCCATTGCTGCTATGCCATCTCTGCTTTTGTTTTGGTGCCAGTTGCCTCCTCTAATGAAATGTCTCTCCTTAAAAAACAAAACCCTAAACCAGTCTCACATGAACCCATCCCCAACTCATATTGTAACCCACATACCTATCTTCAATTAGGTGAAAATCATATAGCATACTATAAGGATAGGGGGGAAATTGGGGCTTTGTAATGAGCAAGCTATATTTTGGCGAGGTTAATCACACATGTGGAGGTGGGTATTGGTCTGAGGATGGAATCATGAAACATCTTACTGCTACACAATCTTGGGTAAAACTCAACCCCAAATGCTAGTTGTTAAAGACTCTTTCAAAATTTGTAGAGCGCCCTAAGATGCCGAAATATCTTACGAATTTTGAAACAGGCCTTACATCTGTCTTAATTCACAAGCATTTTAGATCCAATAACGTCTTTTCTTCACATTCCAACATTATCAATCCAAGGGTATCAAACAAATATTCCTCAATTTATGGAAATGGATTGTGGTGGGCCGAATCTGAGAAGTAATTTGGGTTGGTCCGTGAAGGCCGTAGGGATTGAACAGATTTGGCCGAGCGCAACGGGCTCAATCTTTTTGAATTCATCTTTTTCCCCATTTAAGTCTTTGGCAACGGCTAACTCTCTCTCCCCTCTGTAATCACTTTACATCATCTACATCAGTCAAGATGAAAAGCGGAAAGAAGAAAGGGGGAAAAATGGTGAACATTTGTTGTTTGGTGAATAGCTGGGAGAAAAGAGGGTGTAATCCTTCTCTTGATCAGTTTTTAGATTGGTTTGTTCTTTTCAATTCACACAGTGGTGTATAGGGCCTTTTTGTCTTCAGCCTTTTTTTGTATATGGGCGGTATTCCCTTAATGCCTCGTTGCTAATATAATCATTTACTTATAATAATTAAAAAATGATGTATCCTTCTGGGCCAATGATGCATCAATCTCACATGAGAACTGTACAAAAGAAAGAACTGCAATTGTCGATATTCACGGAACAAGAAAGAGTGAAATTCAACTTTGTGACAGTGTAACCTAAAACTGCCAACAAACGCCTATTGGACTCCTCCAAATCAATTTAGTCATACAAAACATTATAGTTCAATGCTCGGATCGGAAAAGAATCCCAAAGAAACCCAGATGGGACGGGACTGGATTAGTATTGACTTTCGGTTGACAAAATGCAATTTGTGAGTAAGAACCCCATTTTTCCTGTGAAAGCAGCACCGAAGGGACTTGCAAACTCGTAATGGCTCGCAAATGTTATTATGGAGAAACCTTTCCAATAGAAACTTGAAGCATACAGGTACAAATAACAATAAACTTCACCATATATATATATTAATCAGAAATTTCTAACTATAGAAGAACACAATGCGTCTCACACTTTGGTACGTGGGATTCTTAATAAAAAGGAATTTACTAACACATAATATAAGTTCTAAACGAGGATAATGAATACATACCAGAGGATCGTGACCCTTTGCAGCGACAAACAAACCACCCACACGAACCAGAGGAAGACAGTACTCAGCTGGAAATCAAAAGGATGCAAGAAACACTTTGTGGAGTGAGAAACACTCAATGATACATTACGAAACAAGATAGTGAGTTTGAGTGTTTACCTAAAACTCTCATTTCTGCAACTGCTCTAGCGACAGCAACATCGAATACCTCTCTAAAACCAAGATTTTGTCCCAAGTTCTGTCTATAACAAGGTTCAGAATATGCACCGTAATCAGGAAAAGTCAAAAGAATATTGAGTCCAAGAAACTTGGAAATAACAAAGAAAAGTCAAGGTATCACTCCATCACATCAAGAGGATTTCTCCAAGCGTAGGCCAGGATACTCTGCATCTCTCTAGTTGAGATGAAGGGATTCACTATTTCTCTTTTGGTGTTCACTGTTTATCTTCATTTTGGTAACAGAAGCTTACCACGAAAAAAGAAGAAGAAAGAAAAACAAAGCAACCAGAAGCATTCAAAGTTGAGTAGACCACTCATTGATAAAGCAAGTGCTGTGCCATGGGGGGAAGTCAAAACACAAAAAATGTTTGCAATGGGAAAAGCCATTTCGAATATAAACGTTGAGGAATCTTGTGTTGCAGAAGTTCTGGGAAACCAGAATTCAACAATTCTAACCTGAGGTGCTCAAACTTTAGCTAATTAGTTATATGCATCAGAAAAGTATCATAACAACAGGCAAATAGCCTGGAAAGCATAGCTAGATGCAAGATGATCCTCAACTGATCTCCTAACTACGGTGAGCATCCTAATGAAAATTCTATAATTTTCTCATGCCTTTCAAGAGTGGATTACGCTTAGTGCATAGGAATAGAGCAGGTGATTATCGGTGATCAGAAATTCAGGTCCGGGCAAAGCACAGGTAAGACAGTGACACAGAAAAGATTTTCATGGATTCTCGCAATAAAGGATAGCAACAGAAGAATATACACTTGAACGCCTAGTATATGACTTCACAACTGAAATATACCAAACAAACAAGCAAGAGAAGCACAAAAGGATTAGATATCTAGGTATCACAATCTGAACGCATCAACTATTTCCGAGACCAAAAGTTAAAAATCCTACCTCGGCTCTTTCTCGTATAACCTGAACATTTGACAACCCAGTAAGACTAACTGCATGCTCCAAGAATGCACAGCGCTTGTTTATGGACTCCAGCAGTGTTACTTTCCAACCTAACCATCAATGACAACCATTGCTGTTAAGTTACCAATAGTCCCAAGCTTAACTTGTTAAAAAATGAGCCCAACAATGTACATCAACCTATTTAACAATCAACAACATAACTCATGTAGTCCCCAAACATTGGGGGTATGGGTGGGGGAGGATTGGAGACAGACGTAACCTTTGGCAATATGCACAAAGTGGCTACTCTCAAAATACCATTGAAACAGTGGCCCCCTATACCTGTTTAGCTGTGGAATCCACAAATCAATTAAATAAACGAAACAACGCAGCAGTAAATTATTAAAAACAGCTTATATAATCAGCCATATGTTTTTGGTATTCTGTTCGTTTCTTTTCTTATTCAAACAGTGGAAATTCCAGCTCTGACAAGTGGATTAGTGTTCTCTACCACTACACTCTTATGTATCCCATCATATGAAAACATGTGCTGAAACTGAACTTACTAATTTATTTCCCACTTCTACCTCTTCTTGGCAACAACTGTAATGGAAATATCCACAACAATCGCATCTCAAACTTTGCCCATTTTTCTCCAAACAGTTAGGGCTAGCCTAGTTGGCCATGCTTATACATTCACCAATCTTATATATTCTCTACTGAAAGGTCAATAAGTCAAATCTTGCCGAAGGCAAGAATAAAACATTAGTTCTCTTGTACATGAATCTTTCGTTACTGACTTATTTCTGCCCCGTAAGGGACTATTTTTTGGGTGGTAGTGTATTGGGCTTGATTTAGCAACTACGTTCTCACATGAAGTGTACCGTTATTGTAACTCTCGATTCTTGAATATAATCCTCCAACCGTTTGACATCAACAAGGAAACAACAAACAAGTGTGAGGAAGGTAATGTATACCAGGGCATGCGATGGCGAGGATTAATCCGGGGAGCCCGGCGCCAGTTCCAACATCGATGAGGCTAAGCTCGTCGTAAGAACCCCCACAATGTGATAGATACGAGCGCCTAATGGGAGGAATAATCGAAAGAGAGTCCTCAATATGCCTCTCCATTACCTCACTTGCCTCCGTAACAGCAGTCAGATTCATCTTCTGCAGAATTTAACACATTCAGCAATTACTGGACAACAATAACGCACATATATGTATACACACCCACCTATAACTTACACATATCTACACACACACCTGGTTCCAGTCAAGGAGAGCGTCGACGTAGAGATGAATCTGTTCTTTCTGACGGGTAGTTAGGGTTTGGAAGTGGGTTGAGCTGCGGACGGCGGTGGTGGTTAGAGTTCTATGGCTGATCCGGTTGGGATTGAGGGCTGCTGGTATGAGTGTCGGAAGGTGTTTGATGAAAGTCCCGAACGAGAGTGGAGGCGTAATGGCCGAGACACTGTTGCGGAACGCTAGCATATTTCGCGCGATGGCGGCAGATCGAGCGACAGTTTTAATTTAAGGCTCTATTTTGAACCTAAGGAAAACAAAAGAAAGGAAAAGAAAAGAAAAATGATATTAGTACCCTCAAAATTGATGCAGACATTTCAAAAATCAATATAATTTCAAAGTCACTTTTCTATATTTTTTTGGAGTGTCTGCATTAATTTTTGAAATGTCAATATCATTTTCTTTGGTGGAAAATGAGAGAAAAATGGGAGAGAAAATTTATTATTCACTGAAACTTAAATTTTTATTTTTTTTTCTCTCTCTCTCTTCCAACCAAACAATTGAAGGGAAATTTTTTTAATTTTTCTTTCTTTTCTTAAGTTCCAAACAGAGCCTAAGTAACAACGCACACGTTAACGACATCTATTTTTGCAAGAGAAAATAAGACAAACTACAGTTGCCTTTGTTCGGTTTCCTTTTTAACTTTCACTTTCATTTTTGTTTTCAATTATTACTCCTATCTCTTTTCAATTATTACTTTAACTTTTTCTATCTATATATCTCTAATTATTATCCCTATCTCCCAATTATTACCTTTATTTCTCTCCACAATCATTACCCAAAACCAAAAAAAAAAAATACAAACCGAACAAAGCCAGAAAGATTTCTCTCTTACCATATTTAGAGAGAACTTTATAGAGAGAATCTAAACCAATATTTTGACGAGGAAATTACATCGTAGACATCTCATCTAATGATTCTTAATTATGTGATCCTATATATCTATCTAACGCAAAATAGAATTCGCCGTAGTTTCATTTGAAAATTTGACTATTCATTTTGGAGACTTGATACTATATATAACTCGTTGATGACAAAAATTAAATCGATTAAACAACTAATTCAAAAATTATGTAGTTTAAGAGTAGTGATTGATTTTCTCTCTGGAAAAAAGATTGATTGATTAGACTTTTGATTGTCTATTGGCAATAAGACAATTGTAGTTTCTTGAAAGGGTGTCGATACCCAATTAATTCAATATTTTGCACAAACAATTTATCTATTGAGGTCTAATAAAAAATGAACGGTTTGAACCGTTAAAGATGACTGTGGTTATGATATTCGTCACATGTAAATCAATCATGTAAATTACATAATTTTTGAATTAGTTGTTTAATCGATTTAATTTTTGACCCCTTGGGGTCTCAGTAGAGAGTGCACATTGATGGCCAACAAGATTAGCCCCACGAAGGGAATATTTGGAGGGAAGAAAATGAATTTATTACTCAAACATGACAGGGCAAATGAATCTTTTTTCTCTTTTGCTCATCTAAACAAGGAGGAAAATAATTAAACACTATCTTTTAGTCATTTTACCAAAAAAAAATAAACACCTATCTTTTCGTCTCTCTTCTTTTGTATTCTAGATATTCTATTTTAACGAGGGAAAGCATAATCCTTATTTTATCTCTCCTAAACATCTCTAATATTTGCTTTAAATATAAAGATGTCAATTTTTATTGAAATTAAATCCTCTTTAATGGTAGGAGTCAAATCCATGTGGAGCTCCACTAGTCAAAATTGGTATCGCTTGTCTCTCCACTTCTACCTTCAAATGAATTGCCAAATCTTACACGGATTTGGCATCAGCCCATTTGCTTCAAAATTGACATCAAGTGCCAAATACAAAAGTGACTTTTGAAGGAGTACAACAAATCCTATCCTTTTGAGGTTTTTTTTTTTTTTTTTTTTAAAATTATGAGAGCAAATTTGACACCATGATTGGAGATGAGAGAAATGTTAGGTGTTAAACTTGACAGTATCAAAATTGCCACATCAGCCTTCAAAAGTTTGACATCTTCAAATTTGAAGCAAAGGTTGGCAATGATTGATGATCCAATTTAACATGTAAAATTTGGACATTTTGTTGTATTTTATCTTACACATGTTTTGGCCAAAATTGTGAGTCTCATGCACACAATAGAGAAAAAGATTTGATACCTTACTTTTTCGTATGTCAAAATTGACATAAGAAAGGAGATCACAACATCTCATACCAAAGATGTGAAATTAACATGCCAAATGAAACAATTGCAACTCAAATTAAAGTGTCAAATGCTCAAGTGTTATTTGGCATCTCCTCTCTCATGAATCTTTGATTACAACCCTCAATCATGGCCAAAACTTGATAAATTAGAGTGTGCATTTGAAGATGCTAAATTTTTACATGCCAAATTGTCACATAAGACTTCAAAAAAGTTTGACGTCCCTATTTTGAAGCCAAGATTAGAAATGCTAAGTATTTGACGCTTTAATTGTAGTTGCTTTGAATGTCAATTCTTCCACTTATCATACCATTCGTCTTTAATTACATATTGATGCGCTTAGGCAAATAAGAGTAGTCAGTCACAACATGTACCATGCAATTAGTATTCCTTTTAAGTGAAAGGAAACAAGTCAGATTTTGATTTGAGTTTGGTTTCAGTTGCACTGCTATAGACCCCGTATTATAGCGCTTTTTTGGGCCATTGATAGAAAAAGTGTCAGAGAAATCGATTTTCTTGTAGTGATCCCTTGAAAGATTAGACTCAGAGGATAATGGTGGGTGTCAACTATTAACCCACTCACTTTCACTCTTGTAATGATTATAGGCAGGAAGCCAGAGCAAGAGAGCATATGTAATAAAAAGAAAAACAAAAAACGTGTACATTGTCCTCACTAGGAAAGGTTTGTCCCTTTTGGATCTATTATGGTGAGATTCATTTGGATACCATTATGCATATATAGTTTCCTTCGGGTATCATTTTGGAGATTGAGTCTAAGGGGCTTAATTGGTATTAGGTTTTTGGGTATCTAGCTCTTTGGATTATACTAGGGTTTATTCTCCCATTCGAGTTCCATCAGAGTTTTGTATTGTTGGTTGGTTCTTTGAGCGAGAGTGACAAATATAGCCTGCTCTTTATATTATTTCCTCATGCGTAGTGAATCCACTCCCGCTCCTCGTCCGTGGAGTACGTGAAAAGCTTAGACTTGATCAAAATCACGCAAACATATCTTTGTGTTTTTGTTTTGATTGCTTGTGAGTTTGTTTATTCTCTACTCCGTGGTTGAGATTCGTTTATTCGGGGAGGTTTTAGAATAGAAACGTGGCATGTCTGTATTGGTAGAAGATTGAAAAATGTTCAGAAAAAGAAGCAAACATTTAGAAAAGTCACATACTCCTAATTACGTGCAGCAGCAGCACTGGACGGAGACATTTTTTAAAGATGCTGTTCAACTTTTGATGAGAGGGTTTTTTGGACTCTGGTGTCTAAAAAAGGATTGGTAAAATAGGGAATCATTGAGGAAATTCTCTCCTCTTTCTAGACTTTCCACTTTTCCATCAATTGATGTTGTTTGTCACAAAAATACGACACAAAGATGAATATAAAGTGGAATAAAAAGGCTGGTTGAAATGAGCAAACTTTATCAGGGTCAAACAGAAAAGTCATTTGGGCAAAGGGTTAATGGGTATTTTTTCTCAAACTAAAGATAACTTGTACTTTGGCTCTGTTATCAAGAAAAATATAGCGAGATACACCCAGCCGGATGCGCGCGCCAGGCACAACGCGTCCCATCAAGCCAGCGCATAAATATACGTACCTTTTAGATTTATCTTACCCTTTTGCCAAGCAACAAAAAGAAATGGCACATTTCATGATTTTATTCTCATCTTTAATTTGAACCCTCAACCATGTTAATTAACTGAGATGTCTCACAAGAGCTAGCCACCCTAAACTCCAATGAGCAATCACTACCACATTAGTCATGAAGAGATGTGCCCTTTCCATATCCTGCATGATGCCCAAAATGAGCTTTCATCTTGAGCAATTCCAATTATTCAGTTTGTAAAATTTGATGATTAGTACCTAGCTAGCTTCATGTAAAAATTAAAGTCAATTGCGGAAAAGAGAAATGATTGACACAGAGAAATTTATCTTAAGAGTGTAGATACAAAATTATTAATTGTTTCCACTCATATTTAGAGTCAATGGACTAATTTGATCGCTGACTTGTCCATGTTAATTAGATTAATTTAACAATGCTAATTAAATTTATAAACTTTAGCAAACCCATTTTGAAGGCACAACATCCTTGTTGTCCAGAATTTCATGACTCCAGCTAGTTAACTGTTCATTCTTCAATTCCAAGTTCAAAAATTTTACTAACCATCAATTCTTTAAAAAAAAAAATTCTTATAAGGTCAGCCCACATGGATTTTTATCTTGACTTTAATTGAGCTACATTTTTTTTTAGAAAATTAGTCTTAGATCCATTATGTGAACTCCATAAACACACAAGTCCACATGTTAATTTTGTAAGGTCTCAAGTCCATTTTAGGATACCCTATAGTAGGATAGGGTACTCTAGGGTTTAGACACTTTCATAAGATTTTAGGATGCATTTTTTTATTATAGGATAGGATACCCCAGGATAGGGTAGATTATCCTAGCGTAAGGTACCATAGGGTTTAGACACTTTTATAGGGTTTTAGGGTGTACTTTCCTATTATAGGATTTTAGTGATTTAGGCACTTTCATAGGTTTTAGGCATTTTCATATTATACCTTGGGGCTTAGGTTGTGTGGACTTGTGGCTTTACAAAATTATTAGATGGATTTGTGGGCTTATGAAATGTCTATAGTGAACTTATCACTAAATCTCCTTTTTTTTATACTAATTTTAGTTGAGATGGTGGAATTGATTCCCGTGCATAAATCAGTCAAAATGCCCATAATTAAACTGATTCAGACATCACCATGTAAAAAAAAAAAAAGATGATGATCCCAGTCCATACACATACTAGAGAGAAGACACAACCCTAAAAAATTGATGGCATATTCAAAGCAAGTGTGTACTACAGACCCGCACAAATGCACACAGAATCACCATGCTTCAAACCCACACAAATGGTGTGGTTTTATTGAGGCATCAGTTCTAGGCTTGATTTGGGTTTTTATATTTGTGTGGTTTTATTGAGGCATCAGTTCTAGGCTTGATTTGGGTTTTTATGCAAGTCATTTATTTCAAAAACCAAAACCGAACCGAACCGACTATACACCAAAACCGACCGAATTGACTAATAAATGCTCGATTCGGTTGGCCGGTTCCATTTTTTAGTTAAAATTTTCATCCCTAAAAAGAGGGGATTATGCTTTCCCTGATCCTATTGCTTTTTTGTTTCTTTGCTTATCTATCCTATTGCTTTTTTCTTTTTTTTTGTTTCTTTGCTTATCTCATGTATATCATAAGTAGTTTCTCATCAACTCTTTTCGGGGTATAAGGTGGCATGCGATTGTCAAGGTTGGGATTTCAACATAGTTGGAATGACAGCTTTTCTCGTTATAATGCCATCATGCTTTAGATCCTTTTAATCGTTGTAATCTTGTTTTATGATATTATAATAAATTCCTCTCTACCGATAAAAAAAATGGTCAAGAGTGTGTGTTCATTTGTACTACTATTCTCAGCATTTTTTAATTCAAATCATCAAGCCTAGCAAGGGGAATATTTAGGAGGGACCTACCTAAATATATATAGCTAGAATCATACTATCAAAAGTAGTTTATCCTCGACTGACATTAGCACTAGAGGAACAGTTTTGTCTCCATTCCTCTTACCAAAAGGCTTTTTTGCACCCTGGCAAAAATTAAAAAATGCTAGAGGTACTAAGGAGCGGAGAGTATCGATAATGTACCGACAGTATGTGGGCCTTACTTTTTGGTCTTACACAGATAATTCGAAACAACATTTATTAACTTTAAAATTATTTTGTCGAGTAGCTAATCCTATAAAAAAATCAGCTCAATTTGATATGTATAAGTGGTTGATTCAATTTCTTTTCAATTCAAAATATTGAAAAATTATTTGAAAATAAATGAACGATTCAGATTATAAACCCAAAGGTGAGCCCCACGTGCCATTGGTACTCTTGCTGTTTGTACCCATAGTGGGGCTGGGTAAAAATGGCCAAATGGCCATTATATTCTGAAGGCCTATGATACCCATGCACATCATGGTCAAATCTCTCCTCCCCCTCTTGTTTTTGGTTTGTGGTATCTAAGTCAACTTACGCACATTTCAACTCATCCCCTCATATCAAAGGTACACACCGAGACAAAAGAATTCAAAAAAATACTTTCTCGCGACTTAACAACAAGAATCGAATTCTAAGAATAAATTGACCGACCAACCAACCGGACTAATCCTTGGACACTCCTGTCTCATCCATTGATTCTCTCACCTTCTTTCCATTCCAGAGTTCTATGATTCTTTCTGTCGTACTCCATAATCTTAATGTTAAACTATTTGTACTACCTGTTACGGGTGGGTATCTATGGCCCTGCCAAAATTCCTCTTATCTTTACCTAAACCCAATAAAGCTTTTAAGCATAATATGTACTCCCCGCATACAGTCGGAAACAGCCTTTTTTACTGTTCTAAAAAATGGAAAAGAAAGAAGAGAATCTGGCATAAAGTAGAATATACCAAAATGATCAGCTACAAATAGCCACCCAACTCTGTGGAGTACACTCTCCAGGTTCAGTACCCAAACCCGTACCTGGCACCCTATCGTTTGGCATAATATATACTGCTCGGGAGCCCTGCTATTGGCACCGACAAAAAGATATACATACGGTTCGTCGCCGTGTAAGATCCGTATGAATTAGCTCAATTGAATATGCGTAATTAATCGATTTAGTATTTTCCCTTTTCATTTAGAAGGGTTTTTTTTTTTTAATCCTCAAAAACACCCAATGAGCACTTTCATTCAGAAGTTAGGCTCTCTAGCTTGGTCAGTACTCTTAGCATTAGGCAATACTCGGACCCGACTTTTCTACGGTCTAATGGACGAAGCAGACACAATTTTGTAACATGTAGCATGCATTTCAATGTACTATTTTTTTTTTTTTTTGATAACGTCAATGTATTATAACAACCAAAACTAGGACAAGTCCTTGATCAAAATAGAATGGAGCGCAGGCGGAATACAACCCGAAAACTGCAAAATTATTTTGATGTGATTATTGATATTTTTAGCTACACTTTTGTCAAATTTGAGACATGATTTTAATTTGGCAAATAAAATTATTTTCTTAGCTTCATTCAAAACACTCGACTAGAATGATGCAATGGTCAAAATATTTGGAATTTTAGGTCATCTTGACGTAGGTGCCTTAGCTTCGAATTTTAAATGGTTAAATTCCAAATTGACACATCAAGTTCTAAATTTCTTTTATTTCTTTTATATGCGAGTCTTTATGTAGAAATCCTTGACCAAAGGCATGGAATTACCAACTTTCACATTTTTGGTTGAACACTAAAGCTTCATGTAACGCTATATTAATTTCACCTCTCGTTTTTTCCTTCCATCTTTTGGTCAATGGGATAAGCTCATCTCAAAGACCACTCCAAACTTAGCATTGTGGCTCTCGCCAGATCCGCAACATTGATCCGAATATTTCACCACGCACAGACAAGAGTATATGTTTTTTTCTCTTCTGAAAACCCAACTTGATCGAACATAAATCGATGTTGATTAACTAATTATTGTATTTTATTCAAGGAAATAGGTGGGTTAAATTTAAAACATTTATTAATTTATACAACATGATACACATGGTGTATCAATGCCTCACATCAAGTTGTTTTTTTTTAAAATCTTTGTAACGTATATGAGATGAATGATTCGGATCAACATCAGGACTCAAACGATTTTAAGTTTAGAGTGATCATGAGAGATTGGGGTATGGAGGTGAGCATGCATGTCCCCTCCAAATTAGGTACGAGACATAAAACAAAAAAACTAGCTAGCACCACGTAATTTTCCAAAATACATTGATTTATGTATTCAGTGAGAAAGCAAGAGGCTTTGAAACGAGAGAGAGAGAGAGAGAGAGAGAGAGAGAGAGAGAGAGAGGCATAGGGCACGCAATACCTTGGAATTTTCTTCATGCTTTCAAGAGAGAGAGAGAGAGGCCAAAAACAGCAATGATGAAACCCTCCTCCTCCTCCATCATGCTCTTTCCTCTGACTCTTACCACTCTCCACCACCACCACCATCATGATTACACTCTCTCTCCTCCCCATAGTCCACCTTTCCTTATCATCCACCAACCTCATCCCAACCCCCACCAACCCCATAACACCCCCCATCCCAATAAGGAACAAGAAGAATCATCACCAGATGAAGATGATGACGAAGATGAACAAGGGTTTGTAATCCACATACTGCAAACCCTAGTTTTGAAGACTTGATCCAGTCACTTCGGAGACAACAAGAAGGGAGAGGGAAATCTCTTTCGGGGAATCAAGCGTCTCGGTCCGATTCATTGTTTTGCTAGATCCGTCGATTAGCAAAATCATATGATAACAAGTTCTCTACAGTTACAAGATTTGTGCTACATGGCTTTTCTTTAGTTTTACTACAGTTTTAACTATTGCTAGTAGTGATTTCTTGGCTTGCTTTCATGCGTTTGTTCGATCTCTGGTTAATTTTCTGGGTATGCAACTACTTTTGTTTGTTTTGGTGGGCGAGGAAACATTTCTATGTTATGTTTAAATCCACAAACGCATGCTTGTCTTTGATGTGTACCTAAGATTACTCTCTCTCTCTCTCTCTCTCTCTCTCTCGCTTTCTGCCATGATCGATCGGTGTGGTGTTTTGAATAACAGGATTGGAAATTGGTATATGAAAACCAATATCGGATATAGATTACGTATCCGGCAATCCTTAACCTTGGTTCTGCAGGTTTTGAAATTTGTTGGACAATACAAACTCATGTCTTCCCTGAGGTGGGTTTCACTTTCTCGAATTAGGGTTTCCTATCTCTTACAGATTGTGTCGCTAATCACTCCCGGGAATATTTATTTTACCCTTATCATTTTATAGATGCAAGTTTCATGTGCTTCTAAGACACTGTATATTTGTAGCCTCAGATTTCTCTCTCTCTCTCTCTCTCTCTCTCTCTCTCTCTCTCTCTCTCTCTCTCTGTGT
>BPLS01000164.1:1915372-1930307 GCA_019656275.1 Rhododendron kiyosumense
AATAATTAATTAGATTGAATAATTAAAATATATTATTATGTGTACAATTGATATTATTTATTCTATTGTATAAAATATATATTATACTTTAGATATACAAGGAATCAGGAATTCATATTCATCTCTTATCTTTCCTATCTAAACCCTAACTAGAACTCTATTCAAACTAACTATCCACTTCTTTCTCAAACTCTATTACCTCCATCTTTATCCTTCAAATTACACCTCATATTTAAGGGATTTTGTTCTCTTATTTCTCTTTCTCTCACCCTATACATACACGCGTCCACATACATTAGAATTAAAAAAAACTCCATCAAATGTGGCATTTGTCCCATATCTCTACTATCATTATCAGTATCCCTCTCCTTCACTCTCTTCCCCCATTCCACCAATTCCACACTTATCCTCTTGGCTTCTCACTACCTTATTCTCTCTCATTATGCATACCCATATAAATTCGAAAATTGAATGCCAGTATATTATTTCACTCCCAATTCTATTGTTAAGTCTAGAGAGAGAGAACCGGCCGGTGGGTTTCGGTTCCACACTAGCCCGGGTACCAATCCGGATTACCCAACCGTAGCCCAGTCCTCAAGCATCCCAGAACCAATTCGAAATCAACCAAACCGTTCCCGAGCTGTCCTCCGTCACCATGTCACCTCCGTTTTTTCCTAAACCGACCCGGATTCGATTTGCTTTTTGGCCAAATTCAAGGTATTATAATCCTTCTCCTATCTCTCCCTAAGTATATTAATGTACTAAGTTGTTAGTTTTTATGATTAGAATCGAAAAGAATTGAAATTGGAATCGAGCGAATGAAACACAGTTTCTTTCCGAAAATTCACTGTTCACTGATCATGGGCGTGAACAGTGTTCACGTTTTTGGAACTGCATGTTCATAAGTCATAACCGCTGGAAGTTTAAAAAAAATGCCACAACAATTACAGTTACCCCCTGGACTTCTTGAATTTATAATTTTGGCTCCAAGAGATGTGTTTTGTCCTCGATGGTTTTAACTTACGTGTTATATACTTATATATGAATGTTTATGAAAATAATTGAGTTCATAATTATGTTGCCTGGTTTAGTGTTAATTGAATATGATACTTTTAATAAATAAATAGAATGATGAAAGATTACTAATTAATTTACTTGTTTGATAAAATTTCTCATTTATTTAATAAAGGGCATTGGCCCAGTCATAAAACTCTACGTGCTTTACTTACTCGCACAATATAAATTGTTATGTTTGCTTTCCCATTGAAACGTATCATGTTTATTGATTATGTTATTATGGATTCATGATTATTGTATTGTTGGGTCAGACTTAGATTCGTTTGCTGGTTTCAATGATAAATTATGCAGATGTTGTTATGATTAATGGAAAAGGAAAAACAGATGAAAATTGTGGGCTTAGCAGGACTTCGAGGGTAGCCTGCCAGGATTTTGAGGGTAGCTTGGCAGGACCTCAGGTATTGAGGGTAGCCTAACAGGACCTTGAGGGTAGCTTGAAAGACCCGATGTAGCTAGGGTGGCCAAGCAGGACCTCAGGGGAAGCCTGACAGGACCTCAAGTATTGGGGGTAGCCTAGCAGGACCTTGAGGGCAGCCTGATGGACCTAGAATTGTGAGGATGGCCAAACAGGACCTCAGGGGTAGCCTGGCAGGACCTCAAGTATTGGGGGAAGCCTAGTAGGACCTTGAGGGCAGCCTGATAGACCTAGAATTGTGATGCTGGCCAAGCAGGACCTCAGGGGTAGCCTGGCAAGACCTTAAGTATTGAGGGTAGCCTAGCAGGACCTTGAGGGTAGCTTGATGGACCTAGAATTGTGATGATGGCCAAGCAGGACCTTAGGGGTAGCCTGGCAGGACCTCAGGTATTGATGGTAGCCTATCAGGATCTTGAGGGCAGCTTGATGGACCTGAATTGTGTGGATAGTCTACTACTACCTCGTGATACTGAAGGTAGCAGAACATTTAAAAATATGTTCAATGAAATATTGAGTTCGTTAGAAGATGGATACTATGGTGCAGGTATGATTATGAAATGTGAGATTCAAAATAAGGTGGAGTAATTTAAAGGCTTGCTAATTGATTTACTTATTTAATGCTTGTCGTTCTTTTATGTTCATATTAATTGTGATAATATTGCTTAGCTGTAAAGTAAGGGGTTGGCAGGGTTATGATTATTTTACTGGGTGAATTATCACTCACAGATACGTTTGTATCAAGGTAAATCGTTTGTTTCGGCAATCAATTTGCCAAAGAGTGCAGGGTTCAATGGTGGAACTATTTGACACAAGAGGATCAAGGGCGAAGACCGAGGATGCTTGAGATCTGTATCAACGCTAGAGTTGCTCTGAAGATATTTAAATAAAATATTAGATTCTTTTTGTATTTTTTTTTATGTAGATTTTGTATAACGACAAATAGAGGCCTAGTAATTTATAAAATTCAGTATATTTTAGGTTTAATACTTCCGAAATTCCTTGAAAAATCGGGGCGTTACATGTATCTCATGCACAACCCATATGAAAAGTAGGGTAGATTAAGTAAGATAACAAAAGTGTCATGTGTGTTAAGATCATACCCCTGTTGCACTATCCATCTAAGCGAAAGAATAGTTCAACGTGGTATGATATGTAGTGATACGAGTAGAATAACTTGAAAGCTAACTACTACCTCCCGCCAGGCTAGGAATGTAATTTGATTTTCGTCAGCATTTCAACCTAAAAATCAGCAAGATGTAGCTTTTGTAATGTATTTTTAGGGTAATTTTTAGACTTTCAAATTCAAGAAAGAAAATTTATAGTTAACCATGTGAGTCAATTTTTTGCTTTAGTTTTACCAGAATATGTATTGAGATCCATATGGAATTCACCAATAAAATTGAAATTGATCTCACCAAAATTAGGCCTAGTTTCCCAAAAATAAAAACTTGGGCTTTTTGTTTTGTCATATTCAAAAAATATCCACATTTTTTAGTTTTGTGTTAAAATTTTGTTAGTTATTGGTTCATCTTGACGAGAGAAATCAAAAAAGTAGAAAATTATGATTTTCACCCAATTTTTTTGAAATTGCAATTTGGGAAGGGTTAGAAAGAGTAAATAAGTACGATGTTAGTACTAGTTTTAAAAAAAAAAAAAAATTTTTTATTTTTATTCAAAAAATCGCATTTTTTAGTTTTGTGTTAAATTTTTGTCAATTATTAATTTGTCTTGATGAATGAGAGAAATTGAAAAAGTAAAAATAATGAATTTTACTTGATTTTTTAGAAAATTCAAAATATTTTTTGGGTGAAAGTAATACAGTAATTTTCTACTTTTTCGATTTCTTTCATTGACAATAACTCACAAATTTTTTTTGAACATAGGCAAAGAAAAAATCACAAATTTTATTTTTTAATTTTGGAAATTAGGACTAACATCGTACTTATTTACTCTTTCTTGCCCTTCCCAAATTGGTTCCCAAAAATGCTAAACCGTCGTAAAAGGAAGCAACCCCAGCTCCACCCCCAACCGTCGCCGCCGTCCAAATCCCCCAAAACCAACACCGTCAATCAAAAAGACCCATACCCAAATCACCCTCGTCCTACTCCAGAAGAATGTCGATCCGTGCGAAACGACCTTCTGGCCCTCCACGGCTTCCCCAAAGAATTCGCCAAGTACCGCTCTCTGAGACCCAACCTTGACCCTATTCCTCTTCTCTCCAACGGCTCGGCTCAACCTCCGGCCAAGCCTGAGCCATTCGACGGTGAAGACGGTGGTGGGGCCTGTGGGCCGGTGGAGAGTGTTTTGGACGGTCTGGTGAGCACCATACTGTCGCAGAACACCACCGATTTGAACTCTCAGAGGGCCTTTGCTTCTCTCAAATCTGCTTTTCCTACTTGGGAAGATGTGAGTTTTGCAATTCTTTTTTGTTGTTGAATAGGTAGTAGTAATTTGGGCTATCTTGCTCCTATATTTTCATGGGTTGTGCTTGTTTGGGTTGGTTCGTTTTTTATTTGGGTTAATTGGTACTTGTCAGTTTAATATGTTTGTGATTATTGGTGCCTATATTTTCATGTGTTCTATTGGTTTTGACTGTTGCATTAAGTTTTGGCTTGGTGAATATACTTTGCTACTCTTCCTTAGAAGGGAGAGGTCCTGAGTTTGAGTCCTCGTGAACGAGGTGTTCGACTTCCGTAGTAACTACTTATCACTAATATCTCATCATTTGGCCAAAAAGATAAAAATTATAATACTGGCATAGAATCAAAAGGAAGGTTTTTTGGGACTGTTTATATAAGTCATTTTCATGGCTTTTATTCATTTCCAAGGAATTAAGCTTCTAGGCATGGCAAAATCAGAACAAAAAGGTTCACCAATTGCTTATACCTAATCGTCCTTATAATCATAATTTAATGGGTTTCCATGAGTGATTTGATTTGATTTGGCTTGATTGATGAGGATCAAGAATGAGAATTTGTTGTTTCTGAGCTACATTTTGATGAGCTTCTCTTCTTGCTGGTTTAAGGTTTTTGAGGCTGAATCAAAAGCTTTGGAGAATGCCATAAGATGTGGAGGTTTAGCCCCGACCAAGGCCGCTTGCATAAAGAATTTGTTGAGTTGCTTGCTTGAGAAGAAAGGCAAACTATGCTTGGAATACCTGCGAGAATTGTCAGTTGATGAAATCAAGACCGAACTCTCTTTATTTAAGGGAATTGGCCCCAAAACAGTAATATTTCTTTAATCCCTACATGTTTTCCCTTCACATTGATGTATATTCTTTCACTTACTGATGAGTTATATGATTTCAAAGTGACATTTTCTGTTGTTTAGATATTTTTAGCCGGTATCCGAATATTTTTTTAGGAATACATGACTGCTAATTTTACGGCATAAGCTTGGATGCTTTCCTTTCAGTTCCTCTTTGATTGCTCATTATTTATAGCATTTTGGACGTTCAACCTGCTTGAAGAGTATCTGCGTGCTATTGAGAATGAAATCAATTTATTTGTCTGAAATGGGCATATAGCTTGCGAGTATATCTTTTTTATGTGATAATTTGGCTGCCCATTGCACGTTCTTGTCAAATGGTTCCAGAGTATGGCGCTTTTGAACTCTATTTTGGTCCAAATGTGGCAACGGGTCACCTCCAAGGGAAAACTTTAGTCCTATTGCCCCAGAACCGATAAGAAGATTGGGTTTCCTCCTAGATCTTAATGACCAACTCAAGACTATACAAGCCATTCGAGCTCTTCTTGTGGTGAAAAATAGCTAGAGTCGGTAGTATTGAACGAATGCAAAGTCCTGTATTGAAAAAAGGGAATCAAAATTACTCAAAACAACTATTGAACTCTTATGATAAACAGAGCTTACTTAATACCGAAAAGGTGAACTTCTGTGGGAAACAGACTTGAATTATTTGTTGGGAAACAGTCTTTGCTTAACCACATTTGATCTACTCCTTGGAGTTCTCAGTGAACTTGGCATAGTCCAATGCAACTGAGATTGGCTGCAAAACTTGAAGAATTTGGCTAGAATCTCCCTCCTGTGCAGAAATAACATTGTTTTTTCCCCCTCTGTTTAGTTTGTACAATGTTTATTGGTTTGGACAACAATGTGTAGTTTTAGAATGTAAGATTTTCTTCTAATAAGCAATTCTTTTAAAGCAAATTGCTGTGACAAGATACGGGAACCCCCTCATATTAGAATCTAGGTGTCTATCAGAACATATCAAAGGGCAACCCTGGGCACGTGGCTCTTGAGTCTTGGCAGTGCGGGTTTTGGAAGTGTTAGATGTACTTGGCCTTACCCTTGCATGCAGAGACATGGTTTCTGTGTTTCAATCCATGACTTCCAGGTCACTATAGAGAAATGTTGCTTTGTTCATGTGGCCCGGGTACACACATAAACATGATAGACTATATGTACCCCGTTAAGATATGGCAAGAAGAGTACTGCCAATGTGAAGTTGAAAGAAATATGTTCAGGTGTGGTGATAAAAAATTGAGCTATATGTGTGAAAAAAAATTATGAACAACCCAAATAGTTGGGTATAAGTGCTATTTAGTTGATATATGAATCTTTCTATTGTCAAATTTCATAATAGAAGTATGATGTCAGGTGGCTTGTGTCTTGATGTTCCAACTTCAGCAAGATGATTTCCCAGTGGACACACATGTAAGCATAATATTCTTGCAATACCCCTTTTTTGCTGATGGAAGGAAATAATTTTGAAGTATCTAAACAGGTTTTTCAGATTGCTAAGGCTGTTGGTTGGGTACCGGAACAGGCAGACACCAAAAAGACATACCTCCATCTCAATCGACGAATCCCAAATGAACTAAAGTTTGATCTGAACTGCCTTTTATTCACACATGGTAAGCTGTGTCAGCAATGCACAAAGGGAGGAGGTACTAAGCAAAAAAGAGAATCCGATGACAATTCTTGCCCTCTTTTAAGTTACTGCAACATTTTGAAATCAGAATTCAATAGTTAAACATGGTGTTATCTAATTCCTTTGCTTGAGTTCATTCATAATTTTCTTCATCTTTTTTTGCTGCTATCGTTATTCAAGTTCATTTGGTCTTTCTACATCTTATTTGACAAAAAAAAATTACTCCGTAGCCAAAAAAAAAAAAAAAGTTTGGGTGGATTAAAGAAAGAAAATGTGCCTAGATGAGAATGAAACTAAGAATTTGGGTAAAGTGATCGAAAGCTTTTAATGGAATAGCATCACATTCGAATAGTTTAAAGGATGTGGGCCAATGAAGCAGCTAGGATTGTAGACAGATTGCCCAGGCAAAACCTTTACCTTTTAAAAATAGAGTGGATTTAGCAGCAGATGCATGCTTTTGAACTTTTGCATGGTCTATTGGTACACTCAGATATCGCTTTAGACCCTGATTAGTGCATACCCGTATGCGGTGTGTCATCACCCTCTTCCGATTAAGATTACCTCCGTATTTCAG
Organism: Rhododendron kiyosumense; assembly: GCA_019656275.1. Lineage (NCBI taxonomy): Eukaryota > Viridiplantae > Streptophyta > Magnoliopsida > Ericales > Ericaceae > Rhododendron > Rhododendron kiyosumense. Next base: position 1,922,330 of record BPLS01000164.1, read on the forward strand.
CTGCTGAATTATAGTCCAGTTTTGTGCGTATCTTTTGCACTTGTACCGGACGCTGGTAATTTTAAATCCTTTAAGGCGTATGATCATAAGCTCCATATATTTGGCGTTTCCCCGATACTTTTCCTTAAAGCGGTTAGATAATATCGTGAAAGATGGTGTGGCAGACCACAACCTGTGGATCATTTTTACCTGGAAGAGATGATGTGGTTCTAATATCGGCCATTCCTTAATGTATCGGTTAATATGTAATACGACGGGCAATCCTTCGGATGCAATTTCTAGTTCACCAGTATATGGGCCATTTTGGATTATCAGCAATTTGTGTAACTTTTTATTGTTTCTCCGCTTTGGTTTTATATTTGTGTTTCCTTTTTTTGACTGCTCACTTCCCCTTTTTATTCGGTCCTTCTAAAACACCATCGCCTGTTAGAATTGTCTGGCATGTAGATGAAATCGAGTAATTTTTTTTGAGGACATTTAGTGCGTACTCCTAACATTCTGGAAAACACTTGTGCTGTGTTTATTCTCACTATTTCTTTCTTTCTTTCTTTCGGATGAATCGTGTCAATTGCTTTTCATCAACCAGAACTAGTTTAGGAGCCGAGCTTGAACAACTAGTATTTAAAAATTTTCAAGCTCGAGCCGAGCTTGAACACGTGTGATAAAAAAATCGATCCAAATCTGAGCAATACTATTTCTTGGCTTGTTCGGCATGAATAGCATCCCTAGATGTGAACATCGCATAAAGGATATCGAAGATTATTTCGGATTAAGAAACAGAAATCAAAATGATTAATCACAATTATTTAACAAGAAAAAAAAAAAACAGAGAGATATACTAAAAAACTCTCAACAAATCGTATTGTGTTCCATTTGTAGATCTACACAAGAATTTCTTCCTTTTTAAATACAAGCATTCTAAATGCAGTCAATCGTGTACAGTGTAACGAAACAAATAACTGTATGATCTGCAAATGATCACATCCCCATGGCTCTCTTCGAAACCACCAACCAACATCGGATTTAATTTTCCTGATAATTTTATCAGTTGAACCTATCGCACCGGACCCTCACCTCGCCGTGCTTCCCGGTCTTGACTCCGGTAACGCTAGTTTTCACCATGGCTTCGACAAACGTCTGGAAGAACGCCGCCTGGTCGGCTGCAAACTTGTCCACTATCGGCTTTGTTCTCGGGTCGTTCATCAGCGCCTGGTCCGAAGCCAGAAGCCCCAGCCCGTTCTTCAAGTTCTTGAAGTACATGTTGTCGAAGTTTCCGGGTGTCAAGGGATCGTTGAACGCTGCGATTGTCGGGTTGGCCTGGTAATTGGCACACATCTTTTTCAAGCGATCTGCGAATTTAGGGTTGAGCGAAGGGTCGACGCCTGATGGTGCTGGGTAGGTGAAGATTCGGTTGCTGAACTCCTTGCAGTGTGAGAATCCGATGGTGTGTCCACCGCCAGTTAACGCCACCATTTCTTCAATGGTGAATCCCTTCTCCTTGAACATCTCGATCATTCGCTCCATTGAGGTGTTAGTCCTAGCTAGGTTAGCTTCCACGTGCGAAGCCATGGACACGAGCCCGTCTTTCCGGCCCAATTGGATGGGGATGAAGGGTCCGCCGACGAACTTTACGAGGTTTCTGGTCGCGAAGGCGAGTATGTCTGCGCAGGAGACGACGTTGGGGCAGGCGAGCTCGAGGGCGCTCTTGGCACGCGTCACGAGGTCGAAGGCATCGCCGGCGAGGGACTGGTTGATGTCGTAGTCCTTCTCCGCCTGGTTGGAGGGGGTGGAGGAGATGAGGACGGAGGCGTCACATCCGTCGACCATGCAGTCGTGGAAGAAGGTGCGGAGGATGGCGGCTGCGGTGGTCGGGTTGGTGCTCTGCTTGGCGTAGACGGTGTCCTGCATGATCTGGTCGAACTTGGGACACGTCTTGGCGTAGTAATTGTCGATGAGCTTGGGTGGCGTGGTGCGGCGATGGTGCCCACCCTTGCTGGGTAATTTTATGGCGGATTGAGCGATTACGGCGCCGAAGAGGGAAGAGAGAAATAGAAACAAAAGGAATCGCGAAGCCATGGTTGCGGGAGGGAGAGATCTGCTTCCTCACGAGGAGGGTGGGGGCGGAGGGGGTAGAGGTCGGAAGCAGATCGTTCTTTGGATATTGGAAACAAGAGGAAGAAAAAGGGAGAGGTAAAAAGAAAATCAAGGTGGGAAGGATGGAGAGGTGCGGAGGAGAGGGATTGTAGGGGAGGGTGGATATATTTAGAGAGAGGGGGCAGGAGGAGAGAGAGAGAGAGAGAGAGAGAGAGAGAGAGAGAGTTTGTGTTGATACGTAGGTATAGAATACAATTGTGTTGGTTTTGTGCATGGTCAAATTAAGAACTTGCATGCATGGTTGAAAATTTGGACGTGAGCATGGAATCCGGAGGACCCGCTAGAGATACCCTTTGTTGTAGCTTGGCATCTCTCTGTGGCAGAATTTAGAGTATGCATATATCACTACGACACGAAAGGCCTGTAGCGAAGATTTAGTTTCCTTGCCAAAGCATGAAAAAAATATTTTCTCGCCTATTCTGACATAATTGGCGAGGAATTTTTTCAAATTTTCCTTGCTAAAAATCTTGAAACTAAAAACACTATAATTCTCATGTGCTTTGCTAGCACGGGAACTCAAACCATGGCCTCCTCTATGGAGGCATGTGCTCCATCCATCTCACCTGCTTCCTTTCCAATGCAAACCTTTACCATTTTTATATATAACCCTTTATTTATGTCTTTTCTCCTCTCTAGATTTGTTTCTTTAAACCTTTTTTCTCTAATTTTAATCCCTTTGTCGTGTTTCTTTAAACTTTTTCTTAAATCTATAATATTATTCGCTTTTACTGATTTTTTTATTATTTACTCCATCTGTTCCAATTTGTTTGTCAAATTGTCGAAATTCGTATATTTCAAAAATATATTTATATTTATATCTTACATTTTATAATGTTTTTTATGATTTTGTATAATAAAACTAATTGAGATCTATCAAATAAGATTCATATTGCATATTAAAAACGTTACGAATTGAAAATTATAGAAAATTCTTTGATAGGTCAAACGCTCTCAAAAAGTCAAAAAAGGGGACAAACAAACCGGGACGGAGGGAGTAATGTTTTCTTTATATACCATATATAAATCTGTATACCTTTCTAAATTTGTTTATTTTATACTTAATTTTAATTCTTTTTGAGTTTAGTAACCTTTTGTAGTGCCTAAATTAGTTTGAGCACTTTAAATTTTTGCAAATATGACATTTTTTAGTAGGTGAATCGTTCTTACTACGTATGTGCATCCCTAACAATCTTAAATCAATTACATTTGACAATAATAATTTGTTATTTTTCTTTTTAAATGAGGTTAATCTTACATGTTTTGGAAATAGATTAGTGACTATCTAAATTTGAGATATTTTTTAATACGACATAACTGCAATTATTAAGTATTTTATTTATTTTTAGCTTTTCATTAATTTTGTGTGTATGGATTAACTAGTTACTCTACGAAAAGCAATCCATATATCCCATTCTTTTTGAAATGCATACATCATTCATCCCCAAACTTATAATCCGTGTGTCCGGTCAAAATAAAACTTATTAAATCTTTGCAATATTACAAAGATTAAAATGACAAGGATAGAAAGAAAATTAAAATTACTTAATCTCCACACTATCCGAGACCCAAACGGTGGTCCAAGACCAACAAAAGCTCTAAACACCGGTCCTTTTTAATTGGGTTTATAACTATAGGATGAACTTTTTTTAGCATGTCCTTAAAATATTTTATTCAAACAATAAGTTTTATTACAATTTGAACATACTGACACCGTTAACAATTAATTTCAATTGGGCCAAAGTGAATGCATAGCTAGGACAATTTTCGAGACCAAGCTAGGGAACTGAGAACCACTATGACCGTGTCCCATCTATTCCACAATCTCAGCCAGTCCATTGAATGGACAAGGCTCATTGAGTTTAGTCTGCAGACCCCTCCAAAACTGCAGAGCATAGGAGCATTGGAAGAAGAGATGATTGTGGTTCTCTACTGCATCAGAACAAAGAACACAATGAGCATCTGCTATCACCACACGCACACCCCCCTCCCCAAACCTGTAATCCATCCCTGGTAGATGACCTGCCCAACACAGCTAACCATTGGATAATGGACCATCTGGGGATAACATGTTTAAACCAAACAACCTTGTACCGGTAGTACTTATAATACCCAAGTATGTAAGAAGTATTTAAGGACCCACTTAGTCACATTGTGATTAATGAAAGTGCCTACTTCCATTGATGATGAAGTGTTGGTTTCAGAAGCTTTTGGCTTTTCCACCTACATTATTATACTAGTTTAATTGGTTTCTTTGATAGTAGGAAATTAGAAGGTCTTTATAAGGAGATATAGGATCCCTAACCTAGCATCTATTTAAGCCTTTGACATCCATCACTCAAGGCACTCAAGTCACGCATGGGTTAGAAGACACCTAGAATTAATACGTGTGTATTCGATGTTCAACTTAAACAACAATTGCTAGAGATTGGTTCGATCTTATTCCGCTGCGTATACCGGTATGATATTATTTATCTTAAGCACAACAGATATTCCTAATATCATTGTATCCATAGATATTTGGGCTAATTGCTGTTCAGTGGCCCTTGGGGCAAATAAGTCCCAACCAATGGACTAGTTTTCATAGAATTCTAGAAATATGAAACGGATAAAATTATTTTGGAATACATGGAAAGGGCCATGTAAGAAGACTAATATACCCATGCTTCTTCTTCTCTCTCATTACAAAGCCAACGAAGTTGCTGCTTTCTTTTCTTCTCTCTCGCTCAAGAAGAAATGTTCAGAACAGAGATAAAACAAAACCCTTTGCTAAAAATTCGCCTCACTGACACATGATTCTTCTCTCTCCGGACACAACTTTCTCTCAAAAATTAAGTATTCTAAATTACAATCCGTTTGAATGGGTGTGAAGATTTTATTTTATTTATTATTTAATTCTAAAGGATCATAATTAAATTTTGACTATAGGGCACTCATTGATTAGCCCTAAGAAAATCGTAGAAACAAATATCTTTTAGGACTAACCAACGAGAGCCTTCAAGTCAAAATTTAATTATGACCCTTTAGAATTAAATGATTAGAAAAATAAAATCTTCTCACCCATTCAAACAAATTGAAATTTGGAACACTTAATTTTTTACTATATTTTTTAATATATAAATTACAGGTTAAAAAATTAAGTGTTCCAAATTTCAATCTATTTGAATGGGTGAGAAGATTTTATTTTTCTAATCATTTAATTCTAAAGGGTCATAATTAAATTTTGACTTGAAAGCTCTCGTTGGTTAGTCCTAAAAGATATTTGTTTCTACGATTTTCTTAGGGCTAATCAATAAGTGCCCTATAGTCAAAATTTAATTATGACCCTTTAGAATTAAATTATCAGAAAAATAAAATCTTCTCATTCATTCAAACAGATTGAAATTTGGAACATTTAATTTTTTAACCTGTAGTTTATATATTAAAAAATATAGTAAAAAATTAAGTGTTCCAAATTTCAATCTGTTTGAATGGGTGACAAAATTTTATTTTTCTGATCATTTAATTCTAAAGGGTCATAATTAAATTTTGACTTTAAGGCTCTCGTTGGTTAGTCCTAAAAGATATTTGATTCTACGATTTTCTTAGGGCTAATCAATGAGTGCCCTATAGTCAAAATTTAATTATGACCATTTAGAATTAAATGATAAATAAAATAAAATCTTCTCACCCATTCAAACGGATTGTAATTTGGAACACTTGATTTTTAAGAAAAAACTGTGTCCGAAGAGAGAATAATCGTGTGTAAGTGGTGCAAATTTTTATTCGTGGGAGGCACTACCTAACTAAGTCCACGTATTGCCCTTAGGGCAACGAATAATTTCTCATAGCATGGAGAACTCACAGGGGAAGAGAGCTGTAAAGATGAGATTGGAGTGTGGAGCTTTGATTAAGTTGCGGAGTTTTGGGTGTGCGTAAATTTCTTGGTGCAAATAGAATGGTGTTTACGTGATCTTTACTAATACCTAACGTAATCTTTTATAATTAATAACTTACTCTTTTATATCTCAAATAATAGTCAATTATTTGGGACAAAATTATCAAAAAAAAATATGGCTTGGTCGACGTGACTAAAAATATTGGCCTTTATCAATACTTAACGTAGTCCTTCATAATTAATGACTTGCTCTTTTATACGTCAAACAATAGTCAATTATTTGGGACAAATTTCTCTCAAAAAATATGGCTTGGTCGATATTAATAGAAATATTGGTCTTTACCAATACTTAACGTAGTCCTTCATAATTAATGACTTGCTCTTTTATACGTCAAGCAATAGTCAATTATTTGGGACAAAATTCTCTCAAAAATATGGCTTGGTCGATATTAATATAAATATTGGTCTTTACTAATACCTAACGTAGTCCTTCATAATTAATGACTTGCTCTTTTATACGTCAAATAATAGTTAATTATTTGGGACAAAATTCTCTAAAAAAATATGGCTTGGTCAATATTAATGGAAATATTAGTCTTTACTAAGAGTATCCACAATGCTATAATAAAAAATGGATAACCAAAAGTTGCCACATCAGCTTTTGATTATCCATTTAAGAGATTGTTAAGATTAACAATGTAGAGATTCACAATGGTATAATCAAAATTAAATAACCAAAAGTTGCTACATCACCTTTTTTAATTACAAAAAAAAACTAAAAACTGTGAACATAAGAAATAGTTTTCCTAAAATAATTTTGAGACTAATAAAAACTATTTAAAGTAGAAAATAATTTTTAAACTTTCTTCAAAACTTAAAAAAAAAAAACAATTTAAAGAAAAACAATTTTTGTGTAACTACGGTTTTTGAAAAAATAGTTTTTATATAAGAAAAGATTTTTTTGAACAGTATATAAGAAAAGATTTTGAAAAAATATATTTTCTTGCACAAAACAATTTTTTGAAAAAAGAACAATTTGTTTTGTATAATTTTTTTTAAAAAAACAGTTAATTTTAAAAATCTACCACTTTTGATTATGCCATTGTGGATACTCTAAAGCCCAATGTAATCTGTTATAATTTTGAGCACTTAATTTTTTGAGACCGTCTATATATTAAAAAATATAGTTAAAAAATTAAGTGCTTCAATTTTTAATCCGTTTAAACGGATGTGTAGATATTTTTATTCTGATCGTATTATTCTAAAGAGACATAATCAAATTTTGTTTGTAGGGCTCTCATAATTACGTTTCTGCTCCATAGGATTGCAAATGGATAGTTTTGATTTTATTTATTTTTAACTAAAACATTGTCAGGGAGAAGTGCGGAAAAAGTGGGGTCGGGGTGGGGTGTCAGGGGCACGTGCTCTTTTATACCTCACAGGGGTATTTTTGTCTTCATAAATTATGAATTCCATGTCTTGGGAATTAATATTTTCCTTCCCATGACTTGTGAATTTCAAAAAAGTTGTCCATCAATTGGGATTTACTTACCCCAACACCCACTGAACGACAATTCCCCCATATTCATGTAGCAAGGATGGAGAAGATCACGAGATTTTAGAGGTCTTTGCATTCATTTCCTCTGATATTGTCCCTCTAAAAAACGACCGGAGACCCACTTTCAGAAATGAATTACCAAATAGGTTTTCAAATGGCTTGACAGTTGACATTGCACAGATAACGGCTGGTGTTACAGTTTTTGCCTCACGTCCATGGCAGCATGGCTGGCTACAAGTGCCAAGCGAGGCAATTTGCTTACCTGCTTGCCGAGTGGGTTGGAATGGCAGAAAACTTGACCTGCTCGGTATTGTTGCCAACGGGTGTCTTTTACCGAGCCGGTAGGAGATGCTCGATCTGACTAGCCCAAGCAGCTAGCCATACCAGTTGGT
>BPLS01000164.1:1930317-1945801 GCA_019656275.1 Rhododendron kiyosumense
TACTAGATGGAAGATTACAAACCAAAATGGGCTTTGGCAGGAGGACATTTAGCCATGCTCTCACTGTAGTGGGCAGAACCCGACTATGGCTGGGCCGAACCCGCTTTGGGCTATACACCACATATATATATATATATTTGTTTTTGACAAACAAGATCAACCCAGTCATATTAATACAAAAATTAATTACAATGAAAACAACAAAACAAAATATGTACTATATATATGTACACATAATATCTATACAAGGCCACGCGAACTAGTTATTCTGAAAATGCGAGCAGTTGCTCCTTGAGCTCGAGTTCAAAAGAGCAGTAAACAAGCAAAATTATATGGGCTGAATTTAGAGGCCACAAGGGCGTGTCATTATCAAGACCACGAGAAGTTGTCCAAGTCAGCTATAAATTTTATAGGAAATTGATGAACAACAACAATTTTATTCGCTGCGAAATCCACTTTTCTAGCCGTCTGATCAAGTTAAAAAACAAAATTCATCACTTAAAATTTCTACATAATTCAATGGCCAAAAATACACCATATGCATAGACTTTTCGGTACAGAGGTTTTGAGTGATTTTTTCCCGCTTCGAAATCTACTTTCACGCGAGATGAAGCAATTCATTGAATCCCGATTTTGTGGGTAAAATCTCCCCCGTTCCAATTTTTTCCAAGTGGACGGTCACGCGTGCATTATATCTGTGCAAGATTTTTTGTTTCCATCTATGATTATTGATTTTTTCGCGTAAGCTAGTGGGAGACGTGAGTTAGAAATAGAAAAACCATGAACCACCTCAAATTGTTGCGGACACGTCACGTAAACGTGATAAGCCTGTGGCCTGTGCCCTCTACAACGACACCCATGTGATGCATGTCATAGAAAGGAACCCCCCAGTCCTATATAATTCTCCGAACGGGCCCATTATCATGGAGAATTTTTTGGGTGCCAGCAGTATCCTATTGGCAATCCGGACCGTCTAAATGTGTTTGGAACGGTTTGGATTTTAGAAAGAAGAAGAGAGTTGTGGGGTGAGGAGAAAGAGGGAATAAATCTGGACCGTCCAAAATAAGGTTTGGGTACCGCCACGTGGTTTTCCAAGGGCATTGAATAATTACTCCATGGTTTGGGATCTGACTATGATGCCCTTGTCCGGTTTGGGGGTACCGTGCCACCATTTTCCCTCAACTATTGGATCTTCGCTTTTTTTTTTCTCAACCATTGCTTGAATCTCTCTCTCGAGGTAAGTGTGACCATATAATACAGTAAGTGTAGTCATACATTGTGCTAAATGTGATAAAGTCAATTTGTGTGCTAAGTTAAATTGTACTAATTTTTTGCCAAAAAAATCATATAACCAACTCGATTTTATGGATGGTTTTGATCTAATTAATGCTGAGTATTTTCCAATTGTCCAATCTAATGGTCCGTATTTTATACGGGCATCCATGCCCACGAATTGGGGGATGGTGCTGCATAGCACAGTGCTATGCATCTTCGAGCTGTCGAATTGTGCATCTGACGGTTCGGATCTCATCTTGACAATAAACAGCTCTCGATCGTTAGTTACCAAGATGAAATCCGAGCCATTGGATGCATGATCCGACGGCTCAGAGATGCACAACATCTTACTGTACAGCACCAATCCGAAATCTCATGCCCACATAGTCACATACCACTCAGGTTGGTTCATTAAGCTTTTGGAACCCTAGCCTGAGTAGCCTCCCCGTTTATTGACTTGGTTTGAGAAGTTCGCAGCCTGATATGCCCTAAAGAAAATTAGAAAAACACGTTTTTGGACCTTTCCAAAACTAGACTGTAAATCTTTGTGACGGTGAAGCAAAATCTCAAGTCTTAACGTTGGAATTGAATCTCTATATAAAAAATAAGTGAAAAGTATTTACATGATACTCCGTTCTCAATATGGATATAGTTACAAGGATAAGGTTACGCGTGTTTATGCGTAAACACAAGTAAAAAGAAGAAGAAGCTACGATGAGAGTCTATCTGTGTTTATGCATATCATTCATTTTTTTAATAGCTGTTGACACATTATTGTTACGATGCGTATCATTCATTTTTTGAAACGCGATTTCATCATTTGTATTAAATAAAAAGTTACCTATAAATCACAAGGTGCCTAATCAGATCATGCGAAAATTTGGTTTCCTTATTTGAAAGTAGGGGTCTTCCCCATCCCAGCCACTAGTTTTTTTTTTTTTTGTCATTCGTTAAACTTAAATCTAATCTACTCTATCCTAGGGGACTTAAGGAGGGGAATGGGTGTTCACGGAAATCGAACCTTGTCTGTATCCCACAAGCATGGAAGTATAAGGGAGGTAACAACTGCACTTCACTCCACTTGCAGTCCCGGCCGCCACTAGTTACAAGACACCCCATTTGAAAACTTCGATCAGCATCAAGTGAAGCACCAAATTTGGCATGGTAATTCGTTATGAAATTAGTAATACAGTACTATACTATATTGATACTATATATACCAACAAATATGAAGAGATTTTTCGTCCTTCTACTCTGCAACAATCTTTGGCAACTTGATTAATATACGTTCAAAAATGGTTGTCCTTGTCAATTTGTTAAGGAAGCTTCCCAAGAAGCTTAGGTCATTTGTCCTGGTTGTTTGCTTCATTTTTAAGACAACGAAGGTACACTCACTCATTTTTGGATTTTAAGCCCACCATTCGTCTCAACAAATTGAGAAATCCTTGGCTGCGGTACTGCCACCGTTGGCAATCCCAACTATCCAAACATGTTTTGGACAATTCAGATTTATTCTCTCTTGTAGGGGGATGAAAACAATTAGTGTTCTGAACAACACCAATTTGTAGCGGCTGCACGTGCCTCTACACCGAAACCCTAGTTCTTCGTCGGAACCCTAATCTGCAAAACAGACAAGGGGTGAGCGCACCTTTGCCTCTCGTGGCAAAGGCCCTCCGATGCTTAAGTTAGTATCACGTACCGATCTAAACCCTAATTATCAGTAGGAAAGCAATAAGAGATGGCCAAATATTGCGTACCTTTTACCTCCAGGTTTACCTCATATTTATAGATTCGTGGGTGCTTGCCGCCCAAGCATCCCTGTTGCCCTAGGATTCCTACCTCGTATAGGAAACCTAGTATCTCATGGATTCTCGTTCCCTTATCTGTATAATAGCTTAACTATTATGGGACTCTTTTCCACAATTAACCGAACACCCCACCCACGTTGGGTCTCTTGCCTCGATCCTATTTACCCGGGATCCTATCCTTTTATGGAATACTACCATTCTGGAACATTCTTGCCACGTCACGACTTAAGGCAACGTTTTCCACTGTTCGGCTTCCTCTTTGCCGAACAGTCCTCCTGGACCAATGACTTCACATGCAGCTGGTCCACGTTACATCTGGTCAAATGACATCACATGTCTTTTGACCTTAGCAGCCGAACAGACTGTCTGGACCAATGGCTTCGCATGTCATTGGTCCATATCTCCGTTCATCGCACTGCCCGGCAATAAACCTGTCATGCCTGCCACGTGTCCCTAACACATCACGTGTTCGGCGACTAATCTTATCTGTTCGGGAATACCTCCCTACAATTGCTCCCCAGCCCCATCCGTTTGCCACTGTTCGGGGGCAATGGGTGGGGCTTTTCAGAAACACCATATTCGTCCAGCCCCGGGCAGTCATCACATCTGATACCCTTTGAAGTCCTTGGCGGCTTCGTCATTATACCATCTCGGGGTAATAAATCCACGTGGCGTATCTCGTACGCTTTGTATTTAATTTTGAACTGACGTTTTTTCAAACGTCGTTAGCGTGATATCTGCTTTCCGTTACTTTAACTCGTAACGGCGTGGAGAGAGACGTTTCGTCTCCGTTCCAGCCCTTAAACCCCTGAAAAGGTTTCATTGTGGGCTCACAGTTTCAAATTCTCTTCTCATCTTCTTCAACCTCAACGACTCGAAACGCCATTGCCGCCGTCTGCGAACTCGATTTCTTCTCAGGCGACCGCTGCAAACACCTCTGTAAGATTCTCGTTCTTTCCTTCCTGTTTCATTTTTGAGGATCCCTGTCCTCAAAAATCTTCCTCCCGCTAGGGTTTCGTTTAGTTTCGCAAAACTTTTCTAAGCAACCATGGCTACTGGAGATAATGACGCTCCCAAACCGGGCAAGTTTAGAAAACTTTGCGAGAATCCTACAGCCATGGCGGCTTTTAGGACAGAATATGCCATCCCTGATAACGTAGGGCTCGAGCTCGCTCCTCTGGGGGCAGACAGAGACGGCGGCTCATGGGACAGGATGTGCATTCCCATTGTAGCAATCGTCGAGGGTGGAGTCCGTTTTCCCCTCCACCCACTGCTTCGTCAAATCTTGAATTGGTACCGCCTTACCCCCATGCAAGTTTCAACAAATGTTTTCAGGCTAGTGATGGGGATTATAGCTTTGAATAGAATCTTAGGAACCCAATTGGGGATTTGGGACATCCAGTGGTGGTATAGCATCGTGCTAAACCCCGAATACAACACCTTTTACTTCAAGGTCAGGAGGGCAGACAAACGGCTCGTGCTAAATCTGCCTGACTCCGCTCGTGACCACGAGATTGATTTCCTCTACGTTACGGGAGCATTCGAACCAGTAGGGGAAGATGGCCAAGTGATAGGGCTCCATTGCCCGCACATATGGGGCTACCCACGTATGCTCTCAATTCTGTTTTCGTAGTACTTTATTTGCTGCTGTCTCGTAGCTTCTCTTTACTCATATATTTCATCTCCATACTTAACTTTTGCAGCTGACAACGCCAATAGACGCCCCAGACGAGTTCCGAGTCATATCCGAACAGAGGATATTAATCGGATCCTGAACTACACAGGGGAGCCCGGTACCCGAACAGCAGGTAGGGGTCGAAACGCGGAGGTGCTATTAGGATACACTCCCGCGTACAGAGGGGTGATTGACAGGAGACTTGCCCATCCGAGCACCAGTGTCGCCTCAACCTCAGCTCCACCTCAAACGCAGAGCTCAGGACTGCAGGCAGGAGTCACCCTTGCCGGGCAAGCTGGTGAAGTTGTCATTCCTGAGGGCGTTCCCACAACCCGGGTGGTGCTCAGGAGGTCCAGACGAAGGCAGAGTACAACCGTGCAGGTAGCCGAACAACCCGTCGCCTTCGGCGCTACGAGCCAGTCGTCTTCTTCGGGCTATTTGCCTTCTCCCCCTGAATCAGGTACGATGGCTCGCGAACCCCTCAACCTCAGCTCCCTCCTGTCCGTCTCAACGAGGGGACGTGGTGCCGCTGGCAGAGTGGCGTCCACTGGTGCTCCCCCCCCACACTCCCGTCGTACTAGAGGGGGGGCATCTTCACACGAACGGGACAGTTCTCTGGAGGCTGAGGATGCTCGGCGAGACAAACGCCAAAGGACTGAGGACCCGTCCTCATCCGATGTGCCAGCTGAAGCAAATGTCAGCCAGCCCCAATCGCCTCCTCTCCAAGTGCTTCCCCAAACGTGGGCTCCCGCGCTTATCAGAGGCGATCGCCCCGTTCACGTCGGGGATAGTGCCAGCTCCTCAGAGACGGCACTGGCTCTGGCACAGGCACTATCTCTGCCTGTGGACATGCAAAAAGAAGCCACCTCGCCAGCAGATAGGCTGGTGTCCACTGGTCTCGTCAGTGGGATTAAGGTACGCAAAATGTCCTTCACAGCAAAAGACTTAAATTGGTACATTAGAACTTTTCCTAACAAACATCTGGTATTTGGACAGTGTATTCAAAAGATGCTGACTCTGGGGCAGAAGTTCCAAGCTGCTGAGGCTGAAAGAGTCAAGCTGCTTAATGATAACACAAGGCTGCTCCGAACAGTCACTAGGCTTGAGCGAGAGAGAGACAATGCCAAAGCAGATTATGCAGAGGCCAAGGGCAGCCTAGAGACTGCTGAGGATAACCTCAAGCAAGCCTTGGCTGAGATCGATGATACCAAAAAAGCAGCCTTCGATGCTGGGTATGAAAAGGGGTTTGATGCTACTACTGCGAGCTACGTTGAGCAGATGCCGGGCATCCAAGACCAGATCTGGGCAGCAAGCTGGGAGGCCTGTCTGACCAAGGCTGGCATTTCGGACGACTCTCCACTATGGGTTGAGAATGATCTCCCCAGCGGCCGTGCAGCAGCAGCCGAGGATCAGGGTGATGCCCCTAATGACGATGTAGATCAGCAAATCGACGAGTTTGCTGAAGCTGATGAAGAAACTCGATTGGAGCCGCAGGGTGCATTGGCCGAACAGCTACCAGCCCAAATAGCTGCTGATGAACCTGCTGTTGAGGAAGGAGGCAATGCAACTGTGGAGGTCACAGCAGATGTGCTTCCCGAGATCCAAAACCTGGACTAAGGTGAGACCAATTCCTCTGAACAACGATGCAGGTCCTGCGAGACCGTAGCTTATTCCAGCCCTGTGAGGCATATGACTTTAATATTTCTTTTTGTTTTTGTTGATACAAGTAACTGGCCCTTCGGGGCATAACTTTGCTTCAACGTTTGTTCGGCACTTCGTGGCCGTAGTCTTGGTATCTCGTACCTTCTCATGTTTTGACTATCGCGATCGTTTTAGCTTTATGCATGTATTTCATATGCAAGCCTGAATGTTACTTCGTACTTAAGCTGTCTCATACCGCGCAATAAGTTTTTTTGAATTTTTTTAAAGTATCCCATACTGTTGAGTACAACCACGTATTGCGTCCACCAAGTATTTCATACCTGTGGTAAGTTTCTCATACTTAGATTTTATTCAGTATTTGGCATGTCGCGATATGCCTAACAGGATCAAGTATTTCGTACTCGATTAATTGCATGTTTTCGTATGCAAGCCTCAGACTTAAGTATATTCGTACTTAGATATAAGTATTTCGTACTTATAGGTGTCTCATACCAAACCTTTCTTATATTCTTTAGCACAATCATTTACTCGAATGATTGTACCCGAACAGCTGTATTTGTTTTGTATGGATCCCAAGTGTTCTCATACTTGGGGTACATTTGTTTAAAAGTTTCTCATACTTTACCGTTTATTCGTGCGCGATTTTTAAGCTTCCAAGCACAGGTATATTCATGTATGGCATTCGTGCCAATCCCATGCTCCCCAATATGAATAATGAAAAGGAAAATCAGTATTCATCTTGAAAAATCAAATCAAAAAGCTTGGGAGAAGGGTGTCTTTATTCATAGACTGAACTTAAGGGGGCGTTATTCGTACCCCTTACAACTAAAACATAAAAAACACAAGAGAATTTCTTTCGTAATTCCCACACAATCACGTAGTGCAACAAAAACTAATTCCTTTAAACGAAGAATTTTCTAAGATTACTTGCATTCCATGGCCTCGGAATTGGGACGCCGTCCAGATCAACCAATCTGTAGGCCCCAATGCCCACAATCTCTGTCACCCGATACGGACCTTCCCAATTGGCCCCTAGCTTGCCTTCGTTGGCTACCTTTGTGTTGCCGAGCACCTTTCGTAGTACAAGGTCCCCAACACCAAATTCTCGTGGGTGCACATGCTTATTGTAGCTCTTCATCAGCTGTTCCTGGTACGAGGCCAAATGGACCAGGGCCCTTTCTCTCCTCTCCTCGGCGAGGTCAAGCTCAATTTCTAGGGCCCTGTCATTGCCCCCACTTTCAACCAACACAGTTCTGTTGGTTGGAAGTCCAACTTCTAGAGGTATAACTGCCTCTGTACCGTATGCCAACGAATAGGGGGTCTCTCCCGTAGACCTCCTAGGTGTTGTCCTATAAGCCCATAAAACAAGGGGCAATTCATCAGGCCATTTCCCCTTTGCCTTATCCAACCTCTTCTTGATCCCATCAAGAATGGTTTTGTTAGACGCTTCTGCCTGCCCGTTACTCTGAGGGTAGGCTGGAGTGGAATAGTAATTTCGAATTCCATACTGGGCACAAAACGCCTTGAATTTCTTTTGAAATTGGGACCCGTTATCTGTGATCAAAGAATAGGGGACCCCAAATCGAGTAATAATACTCTTCCACACGAATTTCTCAACCATGGGCTCAGTGATTTTGGCCAGCGGTTCAGCCTCTATCCACTTGGTGAAGTAGTCTGTTGCAACTAAAAGGAATTTTCGGTTCCCAGTTGCTTTGTGCAATGGACCCACGATGTCCATTCCCCATTGAGCAAACGGCCAAGGGCTTGTCAAAGGCACCAAATCCTCCGCAGGTGTTCGAATCATTGGTGAGAATTTCTGACATTTCTCACAAATTTTAACGTACATCTTTGCATCTTCCTGCATATGAGGCCACCAATAACCTTGGGTAATTGCTCGGTGGGCAATGGATCTTCCCCCAGCATGACTCCCACATGTTCCCTCATGTATTTCATGAAGAAATTTTTGAACCATCTCGGGGTGCACACACAACAAATATGGGCCTGTGAAGGACTTTCTGTAAAGCTTCTCTTCTGGGGAAAGCCAAAAACGTGCAGACTTGACTTTGACCTTGTGTGCTTCCTTCTTGTCAGCGGGGAGTATTTCATCTCGTAAAAACTCCACGATTGGGTCCATCCAACTTGGACCTTGGGTCACTTCCAAAACTAACTCCACACTTCTACCAATGCTCGGCTCATTCAGATACTCAACTGCAACTCTTCGCTTGAGTTCAGTTGGGACTGCTGCAGCCAGCCATGCCAAAGAATCTGCATGTGCATTTTGTCCAGAGCTTATCTGTTCAATGTGGACCCTCTCGAAGGTGTCAAGCAAATCTTTGGCAGCTGCCACGTATGCCGCCATCTTTTCATTCCGGGCCTGATACTCGCCGGACAGCTGGTTTACCACAAGCTGCGAATCACAATGCACCCTAACTCTTTTTGCCTTCAGAGTCTTCGCACTTCGCAACCCAGCTAGGAGTGCCTCGTACTCCGCTACGTTATTCGACGCGCTGAATCCCAGCCGAACAGACAATTCTATCATAATTCCTCCAGGAGGAAAAAGAACAATACCAATTCCTGAACCAGTATTACAAGATGATCCATCGACGAATAAATTCCATTCCGTGCCATCCTGTTCGGCTAAGAGTTTGTCCCTCGTGGACAACGTTCTATTCTCCTGTCCTTTTTTCGTAGGAGGCAGA
Organism: Rhododendron kiyosumense; assembly: GCA_019656275.1. Taxonomy (NCBI): domain Eukaryota; kingdom Viridiplantae; phylum Streptophyta; class Magnoliopsida; order Ericales; family Ericaceae; genus Rhododendron; species Rhododendron kiyosumense. The sequence goes on from BPLS01000164.1 coordinate 1,939,437, forward strand.
GGAGCCACTGCCGGAGAAAACTCCGCCACGAAATCAGCCAGCACTTGGCCTTTAATTGCCGTTCGTGGTTGATACTCAATATCATACTGACTCAACTCGACGGACCATGTCGAGATTCTTCCAGAAAAATCTGCCTTTCGTAGCAGTGACTTCAATGGAAACTCAGTGTACACTACAACCCTATGGCTTTGGAAGTAGTGTGGCAGCTTTCTCGTTGCTGTCCTAAGTGCCAGGACAAGTTTTTCCAGGGGCAGATATCTCGTTTCTGCGTCTAGTAATGTCTTGCTAACATAGTAAATTGGGATTTGCTCAACTCCCAAATCCCTTAACAGGACTGCACTAACAGCATGTTCAGAAACGGCTAGGTATAAAATCAAGGACTCACCCGGCTGTGGGGTTGACAGAAGTGGTGGCTCAGCCAGATACTTCTTCAGGTTCTGGAAAGCTTGCTCACATTCTGCTCCCCATTCAAATCCTTCCCTTTTTTTCAACAACTGAAAGAAGGGCCTACACTTGTCGCTTGATCTGCTGATAAATCTGTTGAGGGCTGCAGCCATCCCAGTTAGTCTTTGAACCTCCTTCGTGGTTTTGGGACTTTGCAACTTCTGTAAGGCCGCAATCTGATCTGGGTTGGCCTCAATACCCCTCATGGTCACCAAGTGCCCCAGGAATTTTCCAGAACCAACCCCAAACGCACATTTCGAGGCGTTGAGTTTCAATTTGTATTTCCTCAAGATCTCAAAGACTTCTCTTAAGTCTGTGATATGCCCTCGCTTATCTCGGCTTTTCACCACCATATCGTCTATGTAAACCTCCATAGTTTTCCCGAGCAGCTCCCTAAACATGAGAGTTGCAAGCCTTTGGTACGTCGCCCCTGCGTTTCTCAGCCCAAACGGCATGACACTATAGCAGTACAAACCTCGTGGGGTGATGAAAGACGTCTTCTCCTGATCGGGTCCATACATTGCAATTTGATGGTATCCTCGATACGCATCAAGAAAACTCATTCGCTCGTAGCCAGCTGTTGCGTCAACCAACTGGTCTATCCTCGGGAGGGGAAAACTATCTTTGGGGCAAGCCTTGTTCAAGTCTGTGAAGTCCACACAGACACGCCACTTTCCGTTCTTCTTTTTCACGACCACGGTGTTGGATAGCCACTCAGGGTAGTGAACCTCGCGTATTGCTTTTGCCTCAAGCAACCGATTAACCTCTTCGACAACAGCATCCACGTGCTGTACGGCAGCCCTACGCTTTTTCTGAATAACTGGTTTATGCTGAGGGTCGACATTCAGATGGTGACAGATTATGTCAGCATCTACACCAGGCATCTCTTCTGGTACCCATGCAAACACATCAACATATTCCCTCAGAAACTGTATTGATTCAGTCTTTTCCTCTGCAGGTAGTGATTCCCCAATCAAGAAATATCTTTCAGGATCAGCCTCGTTGATCTGAATCTTCTTCAATCCCTCGATCACCTTATCAGCCGGGCTTCTTCCGACATCCTCGATAGTCGGTTGATCTGGCACTTCCAGTGTATGAACATGATGGGCCTTTGGGGCCTTCTTAATGATGGAGATCAAACACTGTTGGGCCGCTTTTTGGTTACCCCTGATTGATTCGATCCCATTGGATCCTGGGAATTTCACCATCTGGTGGTAAGTCGAGGAGACTGCCCTCATCTTGTGTAACCAAGTTCTTCCTATAATCGCGTTATAAGAAGAGGGGACGTCTACCACCAGGAAATCCGTCCTTAAAACAACTGAACCTGCCCGAACAGGCAGGGTTACCTTTCCAAGGGGCCACACTGCCCCTGCACCAAACCCGACCAACGGTGTCGTGGACTGTTCCAAATCTGTCTGGGCCAGTCCAAGCTTCTTGAACGCATCGTAGTACATCACCTCTGTACAACTTCCTGAATCCACTAGGATCCTTTCAATGTCATACTCCCCAACTCGTAGGGTTATGACCAAAGCATCATTATGAGGTATCTGGACCTCTCCCAAATCATCATCCGTGAAGGCTATGCTCTCACTGCATACATCACTCTCTCGCCCTCTTTTATTGCCCAATCGCATCACGTGCTGATCGTGCTTAAATTGCCTTTGCAACAGTCTAACCTCATTTCTCGTATAAGGTGCCGCCAACCCATGTATCATATGGATTACTCCCTTAGGATTCTGCTCGTAATCCAATTCCATGGCCTTCTCCTTTTCCTTGGGATCCTCCTGGATAAATTCCTTGAGATAGCCTCGAGAGACCAAATCATCGAGGTGTTTCTTGTACATCTCGCAGTCTTCAGTCATGTGGCCCCAAGCCTTGTGGTAGCTACAGTGCTGATTCGTAGCACGTCTAGCGTCTTTATCTCCACCAAGGCTCGGTGGCCACTTGAAGTACGGCTGATTCTTTATTCGATAAAGAATCCTGTAAATTGGCTCCTTCCAAACAGTGTTGATAGAAAAGAAAGACTTAGGGTCCGGGGCTTGCTTTTCTTTATACGAATCCTTCTTAGCCTGCCCATACTCCTTACGCTCCTTGTATGGCTTGGGCTCAGGCTTGTCCGCCTTCTTTGCTGGTGTCTTGGGCTCTTCGGCAGCCATCCTGCCGTCCTCGCGGAGTATGTCATCCTCCATTCTAGCGTGCTGCTCTATTCGCTCCATCAGTTTGGCCAACGTAGCCACCGGATGTTTATTCAATGAGCGACGCAATTCCCCCCGAACAGGCAAGCCAGTTTTGAAGGTTGCTATGGCATATTCCTCACTGCAACTTTCAATCTCGTTGAAAGTTTCCCAGTACTTCTTTGCATAATCTCTGATCGGCTCGTTTTCCGCCTGTTTCATAGTGGATAGACTCTCAAAAGTCTTTGGGGCCTTTCTGCTTGTTAAGAACCGAGCAGTGAATTCCTCTGCCAACTGCCCCCATCCTTTTATGGATCGTGGTGCTAGTTTATGAAACCAGCTCAGGGCCACCTTGCCTAGACTTGACGGGAACATTTTGCACAGAATTGCATCATCACCATCGTGCATGAACATGGCCTGTTGGTAATGCTGTATGTGAGACACAGGGTCCGTGTTTGTCTCGTAAAGCACGAACGCTCCGTGCTTCACTCTGCTCGGCAACCTGGCCTCCTGCAGCCTCCTTGCAAACGGGGAGGCTGCGATGTTACTCAGGGCCTTACGCGCCGCTTCTCGTGCGGACACCGTCCCTTCCTCCTTTTCAATTGTCTTACGAGCCTTGGCTTTGGCCCAGTCAGCATCAGGTCTCTCGTACCTATCACGGTGATGCTTCCTCGTCTTTTCCTCAGATGAGGAACTTCGTTCTCTGCTCCTTCTTCTTCGAGAAGAAGCCCTACGCCTCTCTGGCGTACGGTCTCTACTTCTGCTTCTTCTTTCTCGTGAACGGGGCTGTTTATGGACTAGTAAAGCCCTCTTGTCTTCTCTTGAACTCCTTCGCGAAAGTCCGGAGTCTTCCGGGTGATCTCGTACCCGCTGTAGCTCTCGTATCTCGTACTCTCGTCTCTTAATCAAACGAGCGTACTCCTCAATTTCTTTCCTCTTTATGTCGAGGATATCTTCACTGTTATGGACACTTTTTGAACGGTCCACCGAAGCCTCTCTTCGGTGGGATTTGCTCCTTCTCGTGGAGCCAGTAGCTGCCTTGTCCTCTCTTCCAGCGGGCTTTCTCGGAGCTCCTGGTGGAGATTTATCCCCTCCACCAGTTAACTGGTTCTTTGGATCGAACGGCGTGGTTGGATCTTCTTCCATCATGGTCATGTTTTCACGAACTTGTTCGTTTCCCACAGACGGCGCCAATTGTAGGGGGATGAAAACAATTAGTGTTCTGAACAACACCAATTTGTAGCGGCTGCACGTGCCTCTACACCGAAACCCTAGTTCTTCGTCGGAACCCTAATCTGCAAAACAGACAAGGGGTGAGCGCACCTTTGCCTCTCGTGGCAAAGGCCCTCCGATGCTTAAGTTAGTATCACGTACCGATCTAAACCCTAATTATCAGTAGGAAAGCAATAAGAGATGGCCAAATATTGCGTACCTTTTACCTCCAGGTTTACCTCATATTTATAGATTCGTGGGTGCTTGCCGCCCAAGCATCCCTGTTGCCCTAGGATTCCTACCTCGTATAGGAAACCTAGTATCTCATGGATTCTCGTTCCCTTATCTGTATAATAGCTTAACTATTATGGGACTCTTTTCCACAATTAACCGAACACCCCACCCACGTTGGGTCTCTTGCCTCGATCCTATTTACCCGGGATCCTATCCTTTTATGGAATACTACCATTCTGGAACATTCTTGCCACGTCACGACTTAAGGCAACGTTTTCCACTGTTCGGCTTCCTCTTTGCCGAACAGTCCTCCTGGACCAATGACTTCACATGCAGCTGGTCCACGTTACATCTGGTCAAATGACATCACATGTCTTTTGACCTTAGCAGCCGAACAGACTGTCTGGACCAATGGCTTCGCATGTCATTGGTCCATATCTCCGTTCATCGCACTGCCCGGCAATAAACCTGTCATGCCTGCCACGTGTCCCTAACACATCACGTGTTCGGCGACTAATCTTATCTGTTCGGGAATACCTCCCTACATCTCTCTATCTTCCCTCATCCCATCACTATCTCTCTCCTTTTTTTCTCTTTCTAAAATCCAGACCATCGAAAACATGTTTGAACGGCTGAGATCACTGACGGGGTACCACGTGTGTGGTACCCGCCTGACACCCAAAAACTTCTCCAACAAATTGATTTCTCTATTCCAAGTTTTATTTTCTTTCTATGATTTTCTTTTTTCCATTTTTTTGTCATTTGAATGCTGCAGTCTAGAGGAGGGGCGAATGTTAATTGGAAAACTTATGTGGTCCAATCGTAAGCACATAGTATAGTACTTTTTGTGTGTGTATGGGGTATGGTACATAAGGAAATTAAACTGGAGTAGAATTTTTTTTTTATAACTCAAATATCTGGATCAGCTTAGTAATTTATAAAACTACAATTATAAGTTTGAGAATTTTGGAATATTGTCAAATAATCCTAGTGTTAACAAAGAACCTGTAAAGAGTTTACCTCAACGGTAGTTGAATGTCATCCCCAAGGGAGGTTCTCCATCTTTATCTTTGAAAATTGTATTCCAATCTAAGTCATATAATACGCAAGTAGGTACGGAAGTACGAGTGTGAAAGTGTCTTTCAAAAACTTTTAAAACAATTAAAATTCGTGAGTGCGAGAATGCGAGCGCGAAACGAGACAAATCCATGTAGCCAATAAACGTGAAATAAATCATGTTGAGTTATTATTTGCAGATGTACAAAATCAATTAGGTACCCCTTTTTTTTTCATCAGCAAAATTTACTTGAGCTTAGCAAGTACGTATAATGCTCGTGATACAAATAAAACGATGAACGGTTTTTCTACCGTCAGCCTAATAGGATGAATATAAATGGGCCCCAAAGCATTATTTTATTGGGGTGGTTTAATGGACAACTATTTAGACACCTAAAAAAAATTCCAAATCTCAATCACATAGTTCCTGATTAAATTTTTATGATCCGAACCGTTCAATGTGTGCAGAATATGATTTTAAGAGTGCCCGCAATAAATTAGCAGAAAAAAAGACCCGAAAGTGCTTGTTTTAAACACTTTTTAATTGAACTGTTCATTAAATCCAAGCTAAAAACTACTCAGATCAAGCCTTTTTCGGTCTTTTTTTTTTGCTGATTTCTCGTGGATACCCTTAAAATTACGTTCTGATCACATTGAGCTGCTCGGATCATCAAAATTTGATCGAAAACTATGAGGTATTTTTTTAGGTGTCTAAATAGTTGTCCATTGAATCGCCACGTTACTCAATTGTTTAATTCTCTCTCAAATTTGCTGGAACAGTACATTTCCTTCCGGTGCTGGAAGAGAATATACTGGCCCAGTTGATTTGAAAGAGAATTAAATAATTAAATAATGCCTTTGGGGTCAACTTATAATATGCTGATGGTAGAAAAACTATATAATAAAACAAACTGGAACATGACGATTTTAAAATTCATCACCTTCCAAAGATCGTCAAACGAACACTGGTATCCACACAATTTTTCAGGATAGTGTGGGCTTGATAATCTTTTTTTATTCACTTAGGTCCCGTTCTACTAAGTTTTTTATTTTTTACGTACTTATTTTCTGTTTTACGAGACAGATTTCACAATACATCGCTAAATGAACGGGGTTAGTTTGTTGATAGTTTACATTTTTTTTATTTTTTGTTTAATGTCTTGATTCAAGATTTCTCATACATAAAAGAGAGAATAAGTAAGGTACCAAGAAAACACTCCTGAATTAGTTAAATTTCGTTTGAAA